>BMAC01001209.1:111776-132085 GCA_014905375.1 Phtheirospermum japonicum | reverse complement strand
ATATATATATATATATATATATATATAATCACTTATATGTTATTTTAATATTTATTATGAGTTTTTCTCTTTTACGTTTTTTATTATTTTTTTCATTTCAAGTCCAACAATATCAAATTTATCATTTTTTCTTAAAAATAATTTGATCACTTTATTTAATTAAATTTTACAAAAATGCACAATATAATATAATTTGATATTATTCTTATTGCTATCAACATGTTGTTTATAAAATATTATTACAATTCTCACTTTTTTATTTGAATTGGTTTCATAAAATAATTTATTTTGTTATTATCTCAAAAACCACTTAAAACAATACAAGTGCAAACTCAGCACCAAGTGGGATGAACATTATGACATCAACTACAATAGATTTTAAAAAATATCAACTAATTCAAAAACAAAAAAAAAGGGGAAGACCGCCTTTGAAAGCAAATTTTGCTAAAAAACAGTAATTTTGAAAGCATTAATGTCATACTTAATATCGATTGAAGTTCAAAATCGAATTTATTCTCTCAGGTGTGCATTTATATTTTACATACTAATCGCTTCAARATCATTGTAATATTTATATTTAAACTTAATACTTATACTATCATCTGCTCATTGTGCGGAGGAAAAAAATTATCTTCACACGAAATTATAGTAGACCTAAAAAAACCATGTAAGAGAGAAAAAAAGTCACGTACGATTATTTTATATACATATATATACGTACATATAAATATTATTTTATTTTATTTTATGTTTATTTAATTGTGAGTCCAAATAATATCAAAAGTAATTTGACTACTTTTTTAAATTAGATTATATAAAAATGATAACATAATTTAGTATTTATTTTATTGGCTATCAACGTGTTATCTATCAAAAATTATTATGATTCAATACTTTTTTTTTATTTGAATTTATCTCATAAATAATGTTTAATATTAATGATGATTTAGTTTCTTTTTTAATTATGTAATAACTTTCTTAACATAATTATGATGGATACTCTAATTAATATATAAAAAATTAATAAGATCATTTGAATATATGTATATGTATATGTTATTTTGATTTTTATTGTGAGTCCAATAATATGAAATTTATCATTTTTTTCTCAAAAATAATTTGACCACTTTTTAAAATAAAATATGCAAAATTGCACAGTGCAACACAATGTAGCATTTGTTTTATTGGCTATCGAGTGCGAAACAACACAAGCGCGAAAGTAGCATCGAGTGGAATGAACACTGTGGCATCAATTATAATAGGTTCGTAAAAAGATCAACTAATCCCAAAACCAATAAGGGAAAGTCGCCTCTAAAAGTAAATTTTACTAATAACGGTAATCTTGAAAGCATTCATGACATACTTAATTTATATCGAAATTCAAAATCTAGATAATTCTATTAGATATGCATTTAAGTTTTACATACCAATCACTTTAACTTCATTTGAATATTCATATTTTGTTTCGTATACTTATACTATTATTTGATCACTATGTAGAGGTAATAAAGTAAAAAATTCTCTTCATACCAAATTTGTAGCATACCTACAATCCATGTTGGATAGTAAAATAATTCGTTTAGAATGATCAAACAAATATTTTTCGAGATGATGGTGTTGCAAAAGTTTAGAATTATCAAACAAATATTTTCCTAAATAAGTCAGTTTTCAGTCATGGTTAATTGTACGTTGTTATATCAATTGTGACTAATTTTAGGGTTTAAATATATTGATCGGCGATGATTAGAATAAACGTAGTAATAATATTATAAATGTTGTGTATAAGGAAATTTTTCATAATTTGTAAAGTACATTTTGTCTAATAACAATCATTCTATGAACATGTTATATTATTTTTCAATATTATTCGATTTTTAAATAATATTTAGATGTATTATATATAGGGAGTGGTTTCGGTAAAAARCATCTATGGTGWGAGAACTAGGGATGGTTCTCACCGAAATACATACATACATACATACATACAACTTAAGTATACATATATATAATTACTTATTTAAATATTTTAATATATTTTCTGCCAAAATTGATAAAGTCATGGATGTTATACATTTAACCAAGGGTGGTGTATTTCTCATCTATGGATACAGAGGACGCTTTCTACAAATCTAATAGTGGAATTATTAATGTAATATCTAACGACATAACTTCTCTTATTTCGAAAGGAAGAATTAGGCATTCTAGATTTAGTGTTCCTTTTAATATCCAACAAGATCTTGATGTTTCCTGGTACTCCACTTGCAAAATTAAAGGTGGATGCGCATCTCATTATTTGGAATGAATGGATGCGCATCTCATTATTTGGAATGAATCTCCAATGATGCATAGCAATTATTCTGATACTCTGGACAAAACATTGAAAGACGTGATGAGATCGCAAAATAATTGTAATACACAGCTTTCATTTGGTAACAAAATAATAATTCTTTGTGGAGATTTTCATCAAGTTTTGTCGGTTGTTTCAAATGGAGCTGAACCAGACATATTTCACATGATGATCATATCTTCGCATTTATGGACTCATTACATGGTTTTGAAGTTGACCAAGAATGTGGTGCTGCAAAATCACAATTCAAATCCCGACTGTGTCAAGTTAAAAAAATTGTCAATTCGATAAATAGTATACGGGATGAAATAGTTGGAGGACCAAACGATGGTATCGCTCAAATTGAAACCCAGGTTATCTATTATTCAAAGATGATGGTGATCATGTTCCGTCAATTGTGGCCAGCACATATTCACTATTTGAAAAAACTACTGAATATTTTGCTTATTTGCAGGGTCGTGCTATTCAATCCCTAACACTTGATGTCATTGATTTGATTAATAAATATAGGATGTCATAAAATGATGGAGAATTAAAGTTCCGATTCAAACATTGACATATTGTAGGACGTCCACTCACCAAAGTTTCTAAACACCATTAAGTGTTATGGATTGCCGAACTATGAGCTAAAACTAAAAAATTAGAATTCCACTCATACTGTTGAGAAATATTGATTCATTTCCTTGTGTTGTGTAATGTTGGTTGTTACAAACTTGACGTTCATATTGTATAGGCTAATATTTCTCAAGGAAGCAATGCAGGTGAATTATTGTTCATCTCTAATATCATTGTCACACCATCTAATTCGAGCTTGCCTTTCAAATTTCAACGGTGACAATTTCCTCTGATTGTGCCATATACTATGATGATCAACAAAATTCAAGGACAATCTCTCTCTCACGTTGGACTTTTCCTGAAAAATTCAGTTTTCAGTCATGATCGGTTGTACGTTACTATATCAAGCACTACAAAAAAACCCGGCAATCCTGACGGCCAAATCCGTCAGTATAACAAATACTGACGGCCTCCTGACGGATTATGGCAGCCAGTATATTTGCGGTCAGGATTGTAGCATTCTGACGGAAATTGTAACCCGCCAGGAATGCCGGCGGTTTCGTTGACGGCTTCTGCCGCCAGGAAATACCCTCCAGTAATACTGGCGGGTGATAATCCGTCAGCATTACTGGTGGGTTTACCCGCCAGTATTTACTGGCGGTTATTTCCGCCAGTATTTACTGTCGGGTAAACCCGCCAGTAATGCTGACGGATTTTGCCGCCAGTGTTTACTGGCGGGTTTTGACCGTCAGGATTTATCAGTAATTAATTTTAATTAAATTAAAATTAATAATAAACAAATTTTAAATAAAATTTAATTAATTAATAATCAAATTAAAAATAATAGACAAATAATTAAATAAAATTTAATTAATCAATAATTCAAAATAAATAATCCACTAATAAAAAAATAAAAACAAATCATTTCAATAACAAAAAATCGTTTAATCAATCGGATGTATAAAAATATAACTATCCATCTAAATCTCCACCATCTGGACTACGGGGAGGCCGACGACTCATGGCCCGAGCAACAGCTTCTTCAATCTGCTGTTGGAGCCTCAACTGGGAACGCTCCTGCTCCTCGCGGATCCGCTGAATCTCCAGCGCCTGCTCGTCGCGGATCCGCTGAAGCTGCTCCTGCTGGGACTGCACCTGAGTCTGGAGCCTATGAACATCGGCGGTGGAGGTGGAAGAAGTGCTGCAGCCCTTCTGAGTCTTCCCAAAGCATCCAAGGCCATAGCGTCGACCCTTCCTATTCCCGACGACCTGTAGGTAGACCTCGTTCGGGTCTACCTGAGGGCTGCTATCATCAGACGACGCAGCACGCCTCTCCTCCAAAACTCTCTCATAATCCTCCTGATATCAAAATTTTCAACTATTATTAACAAACAACTTTTATCAGATTCTATAATAACTTTTATCAGATTTTATAATAAATCGGTTATATATATAACATATAAAACTTACAGCTATCCTCTGGGCTTTGGGATCCATAAATGTGCCGTCGGGATTTCGATGATACCTCAGCAGAAGCTCGTAGTTACTGGGCTGCGAACCCGTCTGTGCAGCCTGTATGTAAAGTTACATTTACAATATTTAATATAATGAATTAATTAAAACATATAATTATAAATGTTCAATAATATAATTTAATTACTTAAAATATTATCATTGACTTACAATCTCGGCCGCCTGTCGATTAGCCGGCATGGACCCGCCTCGATGCTTCACTATACCAGTCGAAGGGCCGCCGGGCTCGCTTCCGGGATGTGCTCGTATTTCCACCCATCTGGGTGGATACGAGCCTCGTGTATAGTCCTGAGATAGGTCGGCAAGTCCTTTGACGGACTCCGTAACTTAAAAATTAATAAGTTTATTTCAATATATGTGAAATAATTAAATTATATATTGAACACATAACAAYATTGATTAAAATGTTACTTACCACCGATCACGACTACCTCGATCCCGGAAGTCCTGACCTCTGTACCAGGCGTGCTCGTCCCCGCCTCATCAGACGGGGTAGGTGGAACAGTATRATCTACGTCCATGTCGGTGGCATCATCCTCATGTCGTCCCGAAGACGATGAGCCGAGAGAGTATCGACGATGATGGGGACCTCTACCAGGCATCTATCATACAACAATAGTTTTATTAATAATATTCTCTTTACATAGGTATATAATTATATATATATATGTGTGTGTGTGTGTGTGTGTCGTTATAATTTGTTCAGATTATCGTTAACACCCATAAAATTTTCAAACCTCATCCCTAACTTTCAGACTCATCTTCGTGGCTTCCGTCGTCTTCTTCAGTTAAATGTAGTCCATATCATTTGCCGTTGTTTTAGATGCGTACAACCTCTGCAGGTGGGGCGTTAGAGGAAAATAAAACATCCTCTTATACGGAACTAAGTTGGACTTGCGCCGTTTAGTTTGTCCATTCTTCGCGGGTTTGAACCTTGGATGATCACAAAACTTGCACTTATCCAMATTCAAATCATCCTTCCAATAAATCATGCAGTTCTTGACACAAAAATCTATCTTCTCTACCGGTAACCCTATACTTCTCAACAACTTCTTACTTTCGTAGAAATTATCTGCAACATTGTTGTCCTCTGGCACGATCTCTTTGATTAAATCAATAAATTGATCATAACATTTCTGAGAAATGCCATGCTCCGATTTTAAATTCATAAGACGAGCAACTAAGGACAATCGATTGGGTTTCTCGCAACCGGGATACAGAGGTTTTTTTGCTGCTTTTAGAATATCGAAAAATTTCTTCGCCTCGGGATTAGGTGATTCATCCAACTCAATGTCATTCACGTCGAAATTAGGACCGACAACATCTCGCACCATATCGACGTACGCATTTGATGATGATCCTCCAATTTCAATATCAGCAGGCGATGAGACGTGATTTGTTTCCCCGTGATGAGTCCAAATGTAGTAATCAGCAATGAARCCTTTGGTACCGACGTGGTATTTTATCTCATCGATAGTCCTATAACTAGAGTTTCTACACTTAGTTCGTGGGCAAGGGCATTTTAGCTTATCGCCGTCCCTCTCTGCAGAATCATGCGTGAGTGCAAATTGTACGAAACTATCTACACCGGCCACGAACGCCGGATTTAAAAATTTGGAAATATTCCGTTTGTACATCCAACTACGATCATCAGCCATCCTAAGATTTTTCAGAATTAAAGAAGGTGGCTAAATTTCGGCAGCAATACGAGAAGAATGAGTAATTCGAATTGTGATTGGTAAGGCTTCTATCCCATTTAAGAAGGTGACGTTTAATAGTATGTATTATCTTAAAATATGCATTTTTCTTAGATTCAAAATTTCGGCAGCATCTCCCCACAGTTCTCGTAGTGCACGTATATTTCAGTGCACCCGAGAACAATTCGAGAGATGCAGAAACCGAAATTTCAAAACTAAAAAAAAAAACATACACATAAGATAACCATACTACAAGTCACATTCTCAAACTGTCCAAAAATGGGACAATTCGAAATTTAGTATCAAACTCTATATTTGATACTAAATCTCAAACGGGTCTAAGGAAAAGTGGAATGATTCGAAACTTCGTTTTAAATTTTTCAATATGTTATTAATTCTAAAACAAGTGATTTATATGCATCGCGTCACTTCGCCAAGGTTCCAAATAAGCAATTACCACCGTCAGCATTTTTCTYAAAATATTTTGAAAACTTAAATAAAATCCCATGACACCCTATCATGTCTTTTAAAAACAAATTTGAAAACCCGCTATTGGAGGGACAAAACCTCCCGGCCGGCGCCGTCACCAACACGTCAACATCCGACGGTATATACAACCAACAACACCAATGACAATATTAAATCAACCAACAACCAGCAACAACAATGACAATATTATATATAAATAAAATTAAACCCCGGCCGATCACCACGGCCTCCCATGCATGAACAATATATATACAATTTTTTTTAAACCCCGGCCGATCACCACGGCCTCCCATGCATGAACAATATATATACAATATAATGGGTGAATAAACACTAAATTTGAAAGCAAACCCTAATAATCTAATGATAAACCCTAATACAAGATTGCTTCTAGCTAGGTAGATTCTGAAGTAGACACGTTGTCTATAAAGAGCCACACAGCACTCGAATACAGGTCATCGCTTTCCTCGACCACCCTCACCATGTCTGCTCCAAATACGTTGTCTGAATTAAGTATATTTGGAGCCGACATGGGGAGGGCGTTTGAGGAGGACAATCTCTGTACGGGCGCTGTGTGCACTCTTTATAGACAAGTGTACTCCAGAATCTACACAAGCTTAATTATTCATAAAATGGCCCCTAATTATATAATTATTGCTAAATTGGACCCTATTAATTGATTATTCCTAAATTGAATCCTAATTATGTAATAATTACTAAATTGACCCCTAATTTCAAATTAAACCTCATTAAAACTACTAATTATAAATTATAACCCAAATTATTACATTATTTTAAGTTTACCCTAAATGAAACCCTAATTTCAAATTAAACCTCAATTAAATTATAATTGAAAAATATTATAAATTGTACACTAAGTAAAAACTACCATTGAAATTTGGCCAATTTACAAATAAATCAACTAACTTTGAATATTATAAAATGATTCTCGATATTATATTTATTTTATATTTTGAATCAAACGTCATGCTAACGAAAATTGATGAAGTTATCAAATGTTTTTACAATTACACTCCATGATTTTTTTGAAAATTGCATACAATCGTAACTTCGATTCCCGTTACATACAAATAGTAAGGTAAAAAGTTAGGCTATTTTTAATATTTTAAAAAATTGAATTGTGTTAAATATTGTAAGTATCCCATATTATTTTGAATAAGAATCTTCATAACAAAATAGCGACACACATTAACAAAACACAATTCCAATTACAACAACGACAACAAAAAAAAGGCGTCAAACTCAAAATTTCCCAAACATTTGTTTTGAATGAAACCTACACTTTCCACCATAATTACATACAAAAAGTGATCCATAATTACAAAAAAAAAAAAATTTGAACCCTAATTATGTAATTGTTACTAAATTGACCCTAATTAAAACTAATCCTAAAACTAACCCTAATTATAAATTAACCCTAAAGTTATTTCTAAAATTAACCCTAAATTGAACCCTAATTCTAAAATTAACCATAAAACCTAAATTAAAACCCTAAATTGATCTATAATTACAAATTAAAAACAAAATTAACACATAAAAATAATATAAAAAAATGAAAAAAAAATAAAAAAACTTACATTGGGGCTGCGGACGGGCGGCGACGGGCGGCGAGCGGCGGGTGGCGACGGCTGGGCTGGGGCGCGGCTGGGACGGGCAGGCGGCGGCGGACGGGCGGGCGGCTGAGACGTTGGCGGCGGCTGGACGCGGTGGCGGGCGGCTGGGCTGGACCGGAGGCTGGTTGGCGGCGGCTGGACGGGCGGGCTGGGCTCTCTTCTCTCTCTTCTCTTCTCTCTTCTTCTCTCTGAATGCAGAACGCGCAGCGCGGCGCAATTTTTAGGTTAATTTCCTGACGGCCTATGGCCGTCAGGAATAGCGGGCCTTTATTTTTTTTTTTTTATTAAAAATAGTATCCTGACGGCCATGGCCGTCAGGAGTAACGAAATTATTTTTTTTTTAATTAAAAAATATATCCTGGCGGCCTCGACCGTCAGGATCCTGACGGCCAAACCCGTCAGCGACGCCAATTTTATATACTGACGGGTGTGGCCGTCAGTATAATTAAGCGGGATAAACTCCCGCTTTTTCTCTGGCGGTTTACTGGCGGTCTAAAATGCTGACGGCCAAAGCCGTCAGCATATCCACCAGCAAAGTTGGCCGCCAGGAAGTCCACCAGAAATGCTGGCGGCCTTTTGGCCGCCAGTAAATCCGCCAGGACTGCCGGATTTTTTTGTAGTGAAGTAGGGGTGGAAAAATGAGGCACGACATGATTGACCGACACCAACACAACACAAAATAATAGGCTATGGGTTGAGGCTTATTGGATTCGTGCCTTATCGGGCTGACACGATAAGACACGTTAAGTAATGAGTTGATAACGCGCTAACCCGATAAACACGATAAGACCCGATAATATTTTAATTTCCCCCTTTTATATTCATTTACTCATTGTTAGTATCTGTGATCTTTAATATATCATTAGTACATTTTTCATATTATAATTTTAAATGTATTTGACAATTTGTATTGATAATTTATAAATATGTATTATATCTATTAAGAAAATTATGTATTTTATTAATTAACGAGCCTAATGTGCTTAACGGGTAAGATTAAATAAATTCAGTATTTTTGTTTATCGTGCCTATCGTACCGTGTCGTACTTTTCGTGTTTTTAGCGTATCGTGATTCGGGTTTAGATTATAGGCTGTGTATTGTTCGTGCCTATAATTATCGTGTCGTGCCTTATTGTGCTTGCCCGATAAGAACCCGACACGATTGATTTACAGCCTTGATATCAAGGGTGACCAATTGTAAGGGTTTAAAAATATTGATCGACGATGATGAGAATAAACATTGTAACAAAATTACAAAAGTTGTGTATAAGAAAAATTTTCAAAATTTATAAACTACATTTCGTATAATAACAATTCTTCTATGAACCAGGTTATATTATTTTCAATACTGTTCGATCTTTAAATAATATTTAGATGATTTATATATATATAGAGCAGTTATGGTAGTAAATATCATCTTTGATTCGAGAACCAGTGATGTTTCTCACCAAAATACACACACACACACATATGACTTAAGTATACATATATACAATTACTTATTTAAATACTTCAATACATTTAAAATAATTATTTTTATTTTAAAAAAATAAAATAAAAAGTTATCGTGCAACGCACGGGCACAATACTAGTAAATTTTATTTCAAAAGTAAGTTGTTAAATATTTGGTCAAAAAAGATATTTGAGCTTATATATGTTTAAGATATTAAAATTAAAAAGCTCATAATTTGTTTTAAAATAAATTTGGGTGCATGTACTTTTTTTTGTTTTAAGCTTATTTCTCATCTTAAAGCTATTTCTTATATAATTACCAAACAAATTTAGTAAGACATTTTCTATAATGTTTCACTTATATTTCTTCAAAATTGGTAATCTCTTAATAGCCCACAAGAAATATATTGAGAAAAAAAGACCCCACATTTTAATGTGAAAACATTTTAAATTTATAATTTGGTGTAATTTTCAAATCTATTTCTATATACGGATTATTTTTAATTTATCCCCTTTATAGCCATTGTTCCGTCGACAAAATGAACTTTAGCCACTTTATGATAAAAAAAAATTGTTACTATTTCTACACCTGAAAAGACTCATATGTCCTTGTAATAAATAAAGAGATAACACCCCTCACACATGCCTCTCATTTACGGACGATGAAATCCCGTTTTTACCACAAAATCAATTTCCTCCGAAAATTAAACCCTCTCAACCAACAAATCCTATAGGAACTTCACTCCATTTTTAAGCGAGGATTACTGTGGATCTGCAGTGACAACAACGAAGAAGTCTTGGTAAGGCAGCATGGATGACAAACTCTCCCATGCGACAACCTAATTCATAGCTCTCGAGCGGTCGTCTGGGCGGCGAAGTCTACCATTTGTATTGGCATCGTCGTGAAAATCCTAGTGGCTTGTATAATTTTCTGGCCGGGACAACTTTTGAGGTGAGGGAAAAAATTATTGTTGGATTTTGAGTTTCTTGTTCTTCGCATTTTTAAAGTAAACCATTTTTATAAATGGTTTTTATAAACTTGAAAAGTAAGCATTAATTCAAGTTAAAAGTATTATTTCTAAGATGATTACTAACTTGAGGAAGCTTCAAGTTAAAAATAAACTTTTTAAAGAAATTACTTTTGTTAAAATATTTTATGTTGCTTGTAAGAAGCCATTTCAAACCTAAGAAACAGTCTCTCTCGGTTCCAAGATACAATTTATCACATTCGAGAAACTATATCTCGGTTCTGAAACTAACTGTCTTAATTTCTTGGGTCCATAAATGGTTTATTGAAACAGACTAGTTAAAATTTTTGAAACGCTCCAACGACTCAAAAAATGGACGGTCAGAGATGGGGGGTTTATGGGTTTATTTGACATGTTCTAATTATATTTTCTAGATGGTGGATGAAAAAGTCAAGCTTTTTCATGATGGCTTTTGGGACAGAGATGCATACAAAAATGGACAATCAGAGATCATTTACACGTCATTACAGATAAAGTCGCTTGATGCATTTATGAAAAGGTTCATGAACTTGTTCATGGCGATTGTCGATTGGTTAACTACATACTTCATTTCATGACACCTACCGAAAATGGCGTGATGGAGAAATGTTGGATTCATTGAAAAAATGACCTTCTCCATTTAACCGATATGGGCACCCACAATATATGTTGCTTTAGAACCTAAAGATCATGAAGCAACCAGGAAATAATAATGAAATCTCGTCATTTCATTATGTTGGTGGAGCTCCATGTCCGCCCGTTTATCCGTCTTACTCAGTATATGTAATGAATAATATGCTCGACCCACAATCAGAGATAGGAATTACTACAATTATTATAGAAAAGGATGTGTCGAGTGATCATGTTCCAACTGATCTTCAAATCTGGAGCATTATTCGTGTGAAAAAGGTGATGTGTTTGAGGATTCTAACTTTCTTCTCAAAGTAGTGAATCATGTATCAATGATGATTTATAGTAAAAATTAGATGATGTAGGGCACACTACAAAGGATGACGATAACAACAAGGATGATGAGGATGATGATGACGATGAGAATGATGACGATGAGAATGATGACGAGAAGAAGCAAGAGGAGGAGGATCCAGACTTTGAAATTAATGATCCTTTGGTTGATTTATTGTACGGGTGTTATGGTTTGAAAGAAGATGACTATTATATTTCGGAGGATGCGGACTATAATGATGTTTATGTTCTAGATATATAACAAGTAATACACGACAATGATGAGACAATAATGACAAGTCAAAGGAGTATTCCCATACAAGGGGTGCCACCTACTGATGTTACTCAAAGTAACAATCTCCATGAGAAGGAGCCTGTTGTGCCATTCTTGAACTCAGGGAATGGCTAGATGGTTCTTGGGGCACCATTTCATTACTCCGAGCCTGTGTCTGTGTCAGTTGCACAGGAATTTGATGATGGAAGATGTGAGTTGTTTAAAAGCGCAACTGTGGGAAGCAAGTTAGAATTCGAAGTAAAGGTGGGCTTCTATCATTTGAATTAAAGAGTTGTGTATCGAACAGCGAGGTCCTAAAAAATGTATTTGGATGTTGTTTGCAGATATAAACATTGAGGATGCAACTTCCTATTTCGTGCAAATAAAATTACGATGGGGGTGGGGGGGTCGGGGGGGAGTGGAGATTTGGAAAATTTCTCAGTTTTTGGTACCTCACACATGTAAGCTCGATCTCAATGTATGCGGTCCGAGACAAGTGCCTTTGAAGGTTATTGTAGCGTATTTTGCCTCGAAAAGAGTTTTAGAGAGATGGTTGTTTTGGCCCTAAGAAATTCTTTTTGACATTGAAAAAAAAAAGGGATTAACATTAAATATGAGAAAGCTCTGATTGTATATCACAAGGCATACAGCTTCATCTACGGGGAGAACTCAAAGTTGGCAGTTGATGCCTGAATATTCTCACTTGTTGAAGAAGGAAAACCTGAGTACTTATATGCATTTTGAGACTGATGACAACAATATGTTTAAGTATTTATTTTTTTTTGCCTTATATGATTCCATAAAGGTTCAACGAGTATTCCAGGCCTGTAATTGTTGTCGAAGAAAGTTTTTCGAAGGGAAAGTCGAAGGGGGTATTATTCATCACTGTCCCAAAAGATGCTAATGAACAAGTGTTTCTGTTAGCTTTTGGTCTTGCTGATAAAGAGAAAGACGAATCTTGGGTGTGGTTTATGTAACAATTGCGTAATGCATTTTGTTGTTGTTACTTGGTAATTGTTTCAGATCGTCACCAAAGCATTAAGAATGTAGTGTCTTTGGTGCTCAAGCAATGCATGTCATATACGCATTCCATCTACGTTTTTTTTAAAAATTATTATAAGAAACATGTGGTAAGTTTATACCACCTTACTGCCTACGTTTATTCTCCTGAGATATTCAAGAAGACTATGCATTCTATTAAAACGGTAAATGCAAAAGCACATGATGACTTACTTCAGGTAGGCCCAAAGAGGTGTGCAGACTCATAGTGTCCTGTTAGAAAATATAACTTCCTGACATCAAATTCAGCTGAGTCAATTAATTGAAGGCTTTCTTGGGCGAGGAAACTGCCAGGATGTTCATTATTTGAAGAGATTCGACATCTTTTGCAAGATTGGTTCCACAATCGATGAACTGAAGTCGACAACACTGAAACTGAAGTTCCTAAATATTGCTATAAGATATTGGTGGATTCGAGAGAACTTGGTGAAATGATGGATGTTGAACAAGTAGGTGGCATGATATACTATGTCAAGGATTGAACACTCTATCATGTTGTTGTTTTGGAAAAGAAGAACGTACATGTGTTGTGTCTTCCAGGTTGACTTATTGTCATGTTCACATACAATTAATGTGATAAGGTATTATTTCTTTCAATTCTATTGTATAAGTAAAATATAAATTATGTTGAAACTGATTAAATTGTACTGTTTCTCAATCTCTTAGTAAGGCTAATCACTCGTTATATAGTTATGTTCATGCTTACTGCAAGACATACACATTAAGAAGACTATGGTCATTAATAATCATGCCCATTGCTCATCCAAAGGAATGGGGTTTACCTTATGGGATCAATTCATTGGTAGTAAAGCCACCGATAGTTACCTGACAATCATGACAACCCAAATTCCACCGCGTTCATCCGACAGGGTTACCTCTTAGGAAAAATGAGCTAGAATGTGTAGTCGGTGCTAAGTGCCTAGTCATAATTTGTCTAAATGTATCATAGGTCTTTGTTTATGTGAATCATCCTCAAGTGTTCCCCTTACCCAAACTACATCAGGTAGAGCACCACGAAGATGTGGCGTATGCAAACAGCTTGGACACACATGGAAAACATATCCCGACCTTGAGCTGACACTGTGATCTAGTTTATTGTATTGACATTAATTATGAATGTGTCTTATATTGTTTCTTGGTCTTTTGTTATTTCTAGGTATTGATATAAAATTATTGTTATGTTTGTATCGCAGAAACGGTTCCTGGTGTCCAACAAATTGTTTATTTCTTTTTTTTTTCAATCAAAGAAATAGTTTCTTGGTTCCAATATAATATAAGTAAACCCGTTTCATAGTACAATATAATGTTTAAAAATCTCATTGTTAATAGAACTTACTTCCCAATCAAATGTTAATATTCTTGATACCACATACTTAAACATAGTTTTGCCAATAGACTGTCCAATCTTGACACTGACAAGGCATAGATAATTCACTTAAAGGCAATATTCGTGCGCCTAAGAAATGGTTTCTGGGTTTCAAAATATAGTTTTCTGGGGTTTAATATACGGTTTCTGGGACAAAACGATTTTTGGATTCCTAGATATCATTTATGTGATCCCATAAACCTTGTCTAGGATCCTATAAACTATTCTTTGGATCCCAGAAACCATATATTGTAACCAAGAAACAAGAGATAGCCTACCTAAAAATTTATTACTAGCAGACTAAGATTGTCCAACATAAATATCCACATAACAAAATAAGATTGTCCAACCCCGATATAAACATCCACACAATAAACTAAGGTTATCTAAAAAAATCCACACAATAAAATAATATTGTCCAACCCTGACATAAATATCTACACAACAAAATATCTAACATAGGTACAATATTATCCAACACAATCTTCATCGGGGCGTCTCGTTGTTGTGGGCATATATAAAAAACATCATTTTTTTATCTATACCCTTCCATAGATTGAGATGTCTTTGTTGTCAGAATATCCTCTTCAATCATGCGCTCATGTACCTGCAATTAAAGACACCACAACTATGCAGATTGTCCTCTAATAACTCTTGTTCTTTAGGAATGGAACAGATTGGAAATGGATCATACTAAGGCTCCATGTTCCTCTTATTAAAGAAGTCTGCTTTTGCAAACATCCACAGCAAGAGTCGTAGAAATGGGGTAAATTGACAAACAAGCTTTGAACAAGGTGACGAATCATACAGTGTGATCTCCTAGTCATCAAGACTCAGTCGACATACGACCCAATGATTCTTGCAATTACACACAAACACGACCTGTTCATATGGAGTATTTTATTACAATCAATTTCTCTATTTGAAATAGTAATTAAATTATCAACAATGTAAATTTAAATACTCATGTCTGATATACTATGCCAAGGCTTCCTCCACCATGACAAAGTACCTTGTACATACGCAATCAAATTTTTGGGGACGTCCCAATGTGTGTAATCAGTGGAGTTCGAAGGATAAGCATGAACACATTGTACATTCTCGGGATGAAGTGTCTGTCATTCATTCACCAAGTGCATCTAAAATTTACAATATAGTTTAATTAAAAATCCAGGAACCAAATGAACATATAACTAATATGGGCTAAAAACAATAATACCCAACAAATTTACATAAAACGTGTTGTCCTAGATATTGAGTGTTTGCATTAACACTCCGAGACAAAACCGTACACCACTCTAAACGATGAAAGATGATATTGAGGAATGGCTTAATATACTACGACAAAGATCGAGTGATATGAATATTATAATAATATATTCTATATTTAATATTTTCATTTAAATAGCAGGATCATACAAAGTGGATAAGTGTTTCCTCAGCATCTCAATTCCTGCAAAATACCCCGAGCCCACATAATATTTAATATTTCAGAGTCATGCCTATGTCTCGCCCAAATCAAAATAAGTTCAAATATGTTATATTTTTATAATAACAATTATATAAGCGTAAGCAAATCCTTACATTATTTTATTTTTTATATTCCTCCATTTATTAAATTCCGCTTCAACTTTTTGAGTTTTTCTTCCTTCATACGGTCATCATAAGGTGTCTACTAATGACGTGCTTTTAATTCTCACACGCTTAGGATGTTCATCCATCAAATGTAATACTCCCCACATCCTCGGGTCAAAAAGAGGCAGCAACATCCTTCTCAAGGGTACCCACGGTCCCAACCTCAAGCTGGGTAAACTCATCGGTGGCACGAGTGGTGGCAGAGGCGCAGCGTGTTAAGCGCCCGAGTCAATGGCCCGGGAAAACTTCTTGGGATCTAAGGAGAACCTAGTGTCTCAAGGAAAAAATAACACAATTATTGTTGGGCATAGATACTAGGAGCTTAATTCGAATACAAAGTAAACCATTTATCCTAAATTTAAATACTTACACCATAGATAAAACCAGTTGTCTCGGCATTGTCTACATGTTCTCTACATCAAATGACTGGGGAAGTGTGAAAAGAAGGGTCTTTGGAGTTAGATGGATCAATATGTGGCTGTTTTCGACGTCCACTATCACCCGGTGCATATGGAAATGTGCAATCTTGATGCCTGAATGAAAGCTCTACAACTCGCTCTACTGTATTGGGTAATGCTAACTCAATCACCTATCGTGCAATACTAGGTAATACAACGGGTAATGCTAAGTCAAGCGCCTTTCGTACAACGCTAGGAAATCCTGAGCAATGGCTGCAGATATTTCACTATGTACATATTCTGAAATCGATTGTGAAGGGCCATCTGCATCCCTGGTGCCTACCTCATGTAGTTTTTACCAGCTATTACATCATCATCATCATCATCATCATCATCATCATCATCATCATCATCACCATCATCATCATCATCATCATCATCATCATCATCATCATCATGATATTGACTAGTAGTATATCTCCCCTGCTTCGTAGGCAAACATCTCAAAGGTCCTCTCCTCTCAGTACACGAGCGTGCACATTTCTTTTCTGAGAAAGAATTTGCTTTATTAGGCCTTAAAGAATCACATGAACTAATCAATGACTCATAATGCACATATTTAACCCCATCTACAATGCCCATCTCGAGATCGTGCATAAAAGGAGCCACCTTCTCATCCTCCATCAAATCTATAGGCGTGTATTCAATATGTACAAAAAAAATTATTTATTAGTATGTAAACACATTATGACAAGAAATCAGGTTCAATGATTAATGAATACATTATAAAGTGTTTAAATTATTTTTGTCTAACTTATGAACACGATTCCAATTATTCTTTGGACATTTCCAGTGTATGTCTTGGGGATCCCACTCCATTCACTCCTCATGGTACGTACATTTACAAAAATGGGAATGGTGTCACAAGCCCATTACTATATTAAAAAAATAAACAACAACAAAATTATATATATATATATATATATATATATATATATATATATATATATATTAAGACAATGAAAAACAAAAAAATAACACTTGGAAGATGCACCAAAAAAGTCGAACTTTAAAGTAATAATTACCTGTAGAGGCATCAAATAAGCACATATATTAGGATGAGAATCGAAATCGATCGTTTTTGACGTGGGAGGCTTTATGGCGTGCGTCATGTAATGAAATAGGCACTGAAAAGCATAAGAGCCCCAAGGGAAGGCCACAAAGCACTCCGAGTCCTCCACTAATGTCCACATCCACAACGCCACGGTTGTTCTATCATTAGGTTCTATGAAGAATAAATGAACAAACAAAATCAGCTGAACTTTGAAAGCATCATTCGAATCCTTAAAATACCCATCTTAAATCTCTTCAAGGAGCACACCACCATATGCACTTGTACCATCAAAAAACCGATAATAAACCCCATTTCCTGGTTGGAGATGATTCTTCAAATTGGGGTCAAACTCTAAAGCACCAAAACGTAACCCTATTATTTGGTAATACTGAACCTTGCGAAATTTATAATTCTACCCCCTATGTGATACCAACACTCGTGCTCCTTCGCACCTCTAACATTAACCTCCCACCCCAATAAACCTACCAATAACTTACTATTGTGATATACTTTAAAAATAAAACATAAGAAAATATCCAAAAATTAAATTCTCAAACCTATCAAGTGCATGGTAGTATGCCAACTCAATCTTAATAAAATAAAGGAGCTTGAATTTCTTAAGGCGACTGACCCTCCTAGGACAAGTGCACGCATTACCCCATCGTCATGTCCATTCATTGACCTACAATACCCAAACTTTATATTAAATAACTATTAAATACAATTCTCGACCAATCATAACTGCTAGGATCTAACATAAAACAAGAACTTATAATTTTTGGGACCCAAGAGACTATCTCGATCCTCCCACAAACTGTATCTGGGGTCTTAAACAATCTCGGGGAACCATTCAACCCAAAACACATAAATTCAATAAAACAACACATCAAACATTCGAACACTACACCATAACAAATAACATATGTCGAAGGTAGACTTTTCAAATCATGCATACTTATATGGTACTTTTTGTTGCTTATAGCATCCCATTTTAAGAAAATATGTTATTTAGACTAGATGGTAACTAAGAAACTCTGAGTGTCTTGCATTGTTTTTTTAAAAGTTTAATTATATTGAATTGAGGAACATGCATGACTCGATGAGAATTAGAATTTCAAAATGAAAACTCATATAAAGTTCATGTTTTTCCCTGAACTTTCAAACCATAAATCAATAAAAAAACTTAAAACTAATCCATCAAAACCTAAATTAATTAGGAAAGAATGAATATATATATATATATATATATATACACGAAACCCTAAATCAATCAAAAAATAAATCAATATCTATCAAACCGTAAGCTGAAATCAAAAATACTTCAGTACTGGCCTTGTCTGTGCTCAGTGGTGCTATGCTCGATGGCAGTGTGCTTGTCGTCGCTGTGGCCTCCAGTATTCCGTTCGCTATTGTTGTGCTCTCTTGTGATTCTCTCAACGGCGGTCCAATGCTCGCTGTGTCTGCATTAGCCGCGTTTGCGCTGGATATTCTTCCCTTTATTGGTTTTGATTTCCTGACATATTCCTTTACCTTTTTATTCTTCTCCATTGCCTTGATTTTCAATCGCTTTGATTTCCCAATGATACAACATCAAATGCCAAATCGACCATACATGGCAATAAAATTGATAAATAGATCGCGTAATAAGGTAAGTGGGCTCTAATAGGTCGTTAATATGGTAAGGTGGTAGAAGGTTCTAGGTCCTAGCATATAGGGTAATACGTTAATATGGTCTTATGGTTAAATATGGTTATGGGGCCCCGACAGGTAAATGATATGGTAATAATAAGGTTGTATGATTATTATAGAATTATGGAAAGTAAGAATCCTATTATGGAAATATTTACTAAATATGGAGATTGAGTACAATTAGGAGATTTAATCCCATTTTAGAAAGTAATATTATTAGTTGGTGAATAAGTCTAAATAATATTATAAATAGAGGATTTGGGCTCTTATTTCATAACTTCAAGGATCATGGAATCACGGGACACACGATTCGTATTGGGAAAAGAATCAATTATTCTCATAATATCTTAATCTTATTATTTTCATATGGATACTGACTTAAGTATCGGAAGGCCTACGTCGGGGCTGTCTGACTTAGGCTTTGTTTTGTAAGTCCGAGTTTAAAAAGGTTATTTGATAAGTTGCGGCCTCTTTCTTGGTACTCCAATTTTTTCGTTATATCAAGTGACGAAATTTATGAGTATACGAGTGACATCAAATCATTGAGTGACAAGAGTGAGAATAGATAACATTACACTTAATTAATAGAGTCATCGTCGTCAAACTGAGATAAGCCTTCTATGCTTATTTACTCATAATATTAATTGCGGGACCTACTAACATTAATTCAAGTATATATATATATATATATATATATATATATATATATATATATATATATATATGGTTGGGTTCAAATGAGAACCCGTCATTATATGTGAACTTAGGTACTCATCTTGACCATTAGATTGGATAATCTTAATGGTTGAGATCATGACATGTTAGCATGGTAATAATGTAAAAAAAATGCATTAATTAATTAAAAATGGTATTTTGGACATATATCAACGTTTACAAAGAGCACTACATTGTTCTTTGGAAAGAACAATAGATTAAGAGAAAAAACATTACGATTGTATAACAAAAAGCATCGCAAATTTCGTCTATAAACTGTAAATTCAAAAATTTGAAATGAAACTCAAATCTTCAACAAACCATAACTTTTTCAAATTTTATTCGTTTTGAATGAAATATATATCAAATTAATCACATTCTAA
>BMAC01001209.1:52650-99771 GCA_014905375.1 Phtheirospermum japonicum | reverse complement strand
ATAAATCTGGTTTTCCAATTTTTTGTACCAAAGCTAATGCATCAAGATATCTACGGCGCATGTCTCTTGGCCCCCCAATAAATGATGCGGGGAGAACAATTCTTCTACCAATATCATTTCCTCTAGTCTCACCTTTCATGACACTATCCATAATTCCTTGATACAATTCAGATCTCATGTTCGACTGATTTTGACGGTAATAATCCAATCTTGTTGTTTCCAATTTTATGTACATGTCGACAATATATTGTTGCAATAACCTTCCAGCAAGGAGAAGTGTGGATTCTCTATGACTTCTAACTTGTAGTCTATAACAACTATATTCTCTACATGATACTTTTTTATTACTTTCTTTGTCTACAACTATGAATAAAAATAATTAAACAACATTAGAAATATCAATTAGTATACGAAAAGGAAAAACACATTATTTGTTACTAAATCTCAAGGAATCTAAGATATCTATAAATATAAGAACAAATTCAAATTATTCAAAGATCTAATTTCATGTTAGCTCTCATCTATACACATTTCTTCAGATAATATATTAATATTCAATACAATACATCAATTAATATTTTTCATCCAAGAATTGTTTGTATAATTATAAGAAAGTTAATTGTAACTCTTTTATGATCATAATATTTACGGAGATATTTCAAGTCCACTAAAAATTAAATTATCAAATTTTTTGATTACTAAATTATGTAAATAATATAAGACAATGCAAACAAATAGAAATCAAAATTATATATAATGCAATGAAAAATCGCAATTTATTTAAAAAAAATAAGAAATAAAATGAGCAAAAATAATATGGTCATGATCCCCCCATAAAAAATCTTATCTGTATGCCAATAAAATTCAAATTAGCAAGTGTGATTGATTACTAACTTTTGTACAATATATATTGCACAAATTAAACTATTCCAATACATATCAGTTTTGATTTGACTTTTATAAATATTTAAATTATATCATATCCTATACTTCTTAATGTAATTTCTTCTCTTTGTGAAAGCCTTTTATAAGTTTAGTAACTTAGGTTTCTTCATATACTTTTTATTTCGATACATTTCGATTTGACCAAACGAAACATATAAGAAGTTTAAAATTAGAAATCACCAATTACAAATAATAGTATATAAATAAAGAAATATATTAAACAGTGTGATTTTTATCATAAAAGATAATTATTAAAATAGTTAGGGTATAATATTATTTTATTATTTTTTAATAATGAACATGTGAGCATGCTCTGAATTCATACATAAGCTTAAATTTTAAGAGAGTACATACCTTGAGTTTCGCGAGAAAGTATATCATTCGCACAAGAAAATCTAGATATCGTAGAGTTATCACCAATAACTTGACTATTACCTGTAAATATAAATTAATAGATAATTTAAAAGATCAAGATTTCAACAAATAATTCAAAATTTATTATACATAATATACTTTATTACTATTTGGACAATACATAATATATATATACCTCGTCCTTTTGTGGAGGTTTTGTCGACAAATAACTTTTTAATATTTTGATGTCATCCAATATCACCTTTTGAAAATAGAAGTGGATACTGCAAAGGGTCGTAACATCCATAATAATGCTTTATTCTATGTCTAGATCCTGAATGCGCATGTATCACAATGTCACGTTCAAATGGTATATTAGCATTATTCCCTTCCACCCATATTGCTGCAACTTGATCGGCAGATGGAGAATTGTATACTCGTTGATCTAATTTCACATCTTTTGAGATATGAAGTTGAACATTATCCATTGATGGAAAATCCTTTAACCTTCTAAAAACTTTTGCATATGGATTTCCATCTAGAACTCTCATGAGTTTATTTACAGTAATTTCAGATAAAGTTGAGTTCTCAAATATGTTCATTCTGTTCTCAATCTCATTTTCTGTTTTCATAAAATATAACTGAAAATACCCAGGACCATCTTCATTAGATATTAACCCAGGAAGATCGTGATACACCATTCCTTGTGATCGAAAAGTATAAACTCCTCGTCTTGCAGATGCAAGGTCTTTATCTAATTTTACTCCAAATGAGGTAAACAAAAATATGTTATTGAATAGACGGATATTTTTTCGAAATTGTATGGCCTCTTCTGACTGAGAAGTAAACAACTCATATAATTCATCAAGAACTTCAATAGACGCCAACTTGATTTTTCCATTATCACAACAAAATGTTGGAGGCTCATACTCAAATCTCATAGCACCACAATGTATGCAATTGGGCATTTTCTTAAGCTCATGTATCTCCAGACATATAGACTCGTTTATTCTTGAAACTAAAAATAATAATAATAATAATAATAATTTATATTAGAGAAAATGATGAATTAATATTATATTTAATGTTAATTAATACTACTAACCTTCTGATTCAGATGTAATTTGATTCTTAAGAAGACATGCAACACACGGATTTTTTTTCTTTCGGTACTTTTTGGCTCTATCGTATACTCATGCTTTTGAGTAGCATTTAGATTGCTATATTTTCTCTTCATCTTATCACAGTTTCGTTGACGATAGACATCTCTCACTATTGCATAAATATGTAGTGGTTAAAAAAATCAATATATTTTAAACAAAAAAATAAATAACAAATCTTACCTAATGATAATTCGAATATTGATGATCTTCGACGCATCATAGAATCTCAATTAAATTAGGCAGTCAAACTCTTGAAACAAACATTACTTCACTCGTTTTCAAATGACCTATATTATAAAGAAAAGAAAAAGACATAGAGAGTCATATAGTTCTTAAAAAAAAGTGGTACAATTCTATTACATAAAATTGCGATTTTTAATTAGATAATATAAAATATAGGGATACAATGTCAATCAACAAAAACAAAATTGATAAATAAATAAATTATAGCTATTACAATTCGAACTAACAAACTATTACGAGAGATTGAACCAAGTAGACTAACCTTAAATCCAAAAGGTGGATTATGACTCGAAGAAATTGAATGAAAAAGATAATTGTTGAAAACTTCTGTTATATAGTTTTGATACACTACTATATATATAATAACACATGCATAGACTGGTTAATATATAGATTTCTTGCGATAAAGAATACAGGTGTAGATAGAATTACATGAAGTTGGTTCTAGAAACTCATAACTAAAAAACAAAAAAAAAAAATAAAGAAAGAAAAATAAAGAAACAACGAAAAATATAAAAAAGAATATATAATTATATTATTTTGATATATAAGAATTATATTGTATAATTAGTAGAGAGTCCCAATAAAAGTGTCCCAGTTCTAATATGTAAGGCCCATATGATTGTTAATTTCCTATATAATTAGGATTTTAACTAAACTCCTTTTATTAGAAGGAATCATAATTCGTGTACCTAAGTGTCCCAGTTCTAAGGCAATATGTACGACCGTATGATTGTTTAATTCCTATATAATTAAGATTTTAACTAAAAAAATAAAAAATAAATAAAGCAGGAAAAGAAAACTAACCGATAAAAGGGGTGATGATAATAACACCATATCGGGCAAATATAAGAAAAACGTGAAAAACAATCACCCCATATAAAGGAACACAATTTTAAACATGCTTGATAAACATGGTAATATTATTGGAATAAACAAAGGTGTAATTGATGGAAATCAAAGGAGGTATTGATTATATAATCTTAATCAAAGTTATAATTGTTGATCACACTAAACCCTTTAGGATCCTATCTGTTTATTTTGTTTTGATTTATATATATATATTAATTCGGCAATTTATTAGGTGGACCTGGGTGCACCTTCCTAGGTGCAGTCTGTTTTACGTGATGATATCTGATAGTTATACGTGATGATATCTGACAGTTATAAGTGATGATATATGGTAGTTATATGTGATGATATGTGTCAAAGATTTAGAGTTTAAGATTTACTTTTACATTTTAGGGTTTAGTTACATTTTAGGGTTTAGTTTTCCATTTTTAGGGTTTAATATTTCATTTTAAGGTTTAATTTTTTATTTATTTAATTTAATTTTCCATTTTATTTCTATCATTCTGCCAGTTATATGTGATGATATGTGTCAGTTATATGTGATGATATGTGTTAGTTATGTGTGATGATATGTGTCAGTTATATGTGATGATATGCGATAGAAATTTAGGATTTAGATGATATGCGATAGAAATTTAGGATTTAGAGTTTAATATTCAATTTCAGGGTTTAGTTTTTTATTTTAGGGATTAATTTTTTATTTTTAGGGTTTAATTTATTATTTTAGGTTTATTTTTTTAATTTTAGGATTTTAAATTTTAGATTTAGAATTTCAATTACTTGTGATGATATGTACCAGTTATATGTTAGGATTTTAAATTTTAGATTTAGAATTTCAATTACTTGTGATGATATGTACGAGTTATATGTGATGATATGTACCAATTATATACGATGATAAATTAAATTATAGGTGCACCTGAGTTCATGATATACTGACCCTACTGATTCGGGTTGGATTACTTAATGCTTGTTTCTCATTAACTTTATGAATTTTTCCTATGTACATGAGGGTTTTGATAGTTCCTTATCACTTTGAGAAGTGGGTGTATGACTCCAATTAATGTTTAAGATGCTATTATTTAACTTCTTGTTAATTAAGTTAGTTTGAATTATATTAATTAATTTCGTATATAAATAATATTTAGAGAGAGTCCATTTTAATAGATACTATGGGTTAAACACCTTTTAATTAAACTCTTTTTATTAAAATATATATAATTACGAATTTATCATTAAAAATACATAAATATAGGGTTATTTTTGGCGACTCAAAATTTTACAAAAACATTCATTCTTTTGGAATAGATATAGATAGATTTGAACTATAATAGCCTTTGTCGAAATCTTCATCATTAAACCGCTCGTAATTAAATAATAATAATAATAATAATAATAAAAATAAATTGCAAGTTAATTATTAACCATAGATGAATTAGAAATTTAGCAAATAAAGTTTTAAATTTGATTTAATAATTAATATGGATGTCTCTTCCCCCATAATGTCTTACGGCGTTTTTTATTATTATTTTTAGCCAATATTTGAATCAATTTTGTTTATGACTGGATCAAGAGAAACGAAAAGAAAAGGTCAATTTTGCAAACAATCTGATTAGTTTTGTAAAATGGTTATCGTAAGATATAATCAGTAAAGAATTGGAGCCCGGAATATATCGAATTTGTCTATAGATTTATTTAGTTTATTTATATTGAAAAAATGTGATTTGTTTACATTATAATCGTTTTTCTCTCTAAGTTTTTTTTTTCAAGTCATGCGAATAATGTTGGTTTAAAAGATAGCGAACATAGAAAAAAACTCAAAACTTAAATATAAATTAGAAATCATAGGAATTATAATATTTATACGTGCAATTTTATCATGGTTTGAAAAGTCGTGGTACGTGGTAATACGATTTCAAACATTATATTTTATTTATTATATTGTGATAACTTGACAAGAGGTAATATATGTATATTCAAATTTGTCAACATATTTTTCTCTATAGTTGATAAAACACTAATTATTTATACAAAACTAATGTTCTATTTATCATATTTTGTAAGATGATTATAATTTCCAAACAGAACTTATACTTACATTCATTGATTTAATCCACTATTTATCCTCTAAATGACATAATGATTATAATTAAGTGAAAAATAATATAGGTACGACACCGTTGAATCTCCCATACTTTAATATACAAAGTCATATTTTTCAATACAACTATTCAAATTATTTTTCAAAAGTATGAATTTCATAATAAGAAATTTGATATTTCATTATAAAATTATGATGGACTTATGAAGGTCCAATGAAATTATTTTTATAAGACGTTATGACAATAATATTTATAAAATATTAATTATTTGATTTCTTTGGAGTTTTATATACATTTATAATATCTGGATAAATTATTTTCAAAAAAGAGCAAAAAAAACAAACAAAAAATAACAACAACAAAAAAAACAGGTTGCCATCTAAAAGACTTTCTCCTTCCATATATGCTCTCATATGATGTCAGCAAAAAAATTGATCACCTTTTTACGCACCTCCGCACTAGATATTTTTCCCATCCCTCACACAACGATACTTTTTCTCGCTTTTTTGAACATTGAATTTCATGCATGTTTTTAGTAGTTTTTATATATTTAGCTTATAGTTCTTTGTGTGCTTTCCTCAACTCTTATGGTGTTTTTATATATCTAGGCGTATTTTGTGTAGGTGATACGAAGAGAAGCTAATTTAGGTGATTTTAGAGCAAAAGCATGGTCATCGGAGTGATAGCGCGATTCGAGATGGTGGAACCAGAAGAACAAGCGTTAATACGGGTCAAATAGCCATATTTTGATTAAAACACGCCCCGGGCGAGTTTTAGAACCCCTGTTGCACTTTTGGCCCATGAAAAGAGACCCAACTGAAAAAACAAAGAAAAACACGACTTGGTTGCGCTTTAAAGCGCGTCCATATCCCGTGAAATTCTATGTACCCAACAACTTTTTCTTGAACACGCCCTGGTCGTGTTTCTGACCTAGGAGGCATGTTTGCAACTTTTTAGGTGCGATTTTATTTTCTTATTAATTCTGAATGCGATTTTGATTTTCTTTTTTTTGGAGGACTCTCATGAACTATATATATATATATATATATATATATATATATTTGATTGGGACAATCCTATAAAATCCTTCCTCTAAGAAGGAATGAGAACTAATCTTAGTCGTTAGTAAAATTTGGAAGGTTAATAGTCCTTTTATTAAATAGGTAATAAGCCATAAATAATATATTATATGCAACCTTGTGGGGTAAAATCGGGAAATTATATCGGTGGAAATCAGAGCCCCTGCATCATAGTTAAGGTTCAAAAAAGCGTGAGGCGTGCCTAGGCGAAATCTAGGCGTGAAAAAATATTTTCAAGTTTTTTTTTATTATTTTATTTATTATATTATTATAATAAGTAAAAAAAAATATGTTAGAACAAAATTGTCTACATATTTTTCGATATAATTAGCAAAATACTAATCATGTATAAAATCTCAAGGTACTATCTACGGTCTCATATGAAATGATCATAATTTTCAAATCATAAGTTGTAATTTTAATGTATAAAATCATACTTTCAAAACAACTATTCATATTTTTCTGAAAAATATGAATTTCACAATAAAAATATGATGTTTGACTGTAAAACTATGATCATCTGCATAAAACGCCTGTACAATATTTTTTGCGAAATATTAATTTTTTGATAATTCTTTGATGTCATTATAGATTTTGTGATAATTGACTAAATTAAAAAAAAAAAATCAGATTACTTATCTAACATGTATGCGCCTTTTCACATTCAGGAAAGACGGT
Source organism: Phtheirospermum japonicum (assembly GCA_014905375.1). Taxonomy (NCBI): domain Eukaryota; kingdom Viridiplantae; phylum Streptophyta; class Magnoliopsida; order Lamiales; family Orobanchaceae; genus Phtheirospermum; species Phtheirospermum japonicum. The sequence continues at coordinate 92,355 of BMAC01001209.1, read as the reverse complement.
TAACAAAATAAGTTGACCGTATTTTCACATGCCTAGACATTTTTTACACACCTCACGCCTAGTCACTACCTTTTAGAACACTGATCATAGCCACTAAAATAGTAATCTGCCAATCTTCTTCCAACAGGAAAAAAAAATAAAAATCCCAGAAGGGTCACTTCTGAAAATCGAGCCATTTCAATCCCTTTTTTGTTTATAGGAAGATCGATTGCGAGATGAGATGGGGAATTCAGCGACGACGACCAAGGGAGCACGATGAAAGTACCAAAGATTCGAAGGTGAGTTATTTGGTGCTGTATATAAAGGTTTCAGTTTTTAGAAAAATTAATTGTAGCAACGATGCTTGATTGATTGTTGAGTGTTGACTATTAGTTGAATTCCTGACTGTGGTTAAAGGTTTTTTTCCCGGATGCAATTGAGTAGTTATTTAAACTATTGTGAGTTTGGATTTGTGCTTCCTGTTTGGGGCTTAGTTTTTTGTTTTGTTTTCCTTTTTGCTGAATCCAAAATAATTTAAATATGTCACACCCAATGTGTGAAAGTGGAACAGAAGCTAAAAAAAAAAAAAATGCAGCCCGGTGTTACATTATTATTAATAAAGGCCAAACCAGAATTTTGTCAAATCCATCATTCATGATATAAAAATTTGATCATTCAGAAAAAGAAAAAAAATCAAAAACAAATTTTCATTACTGTTGAGAGTTTATATGATTGTCAATAGACCGAAGTTGGCATTTGGCCTTATTCATAAATGATAAAGGAGGGTTTTAGAGTTAAAGTTGCTAACTGCAGATGCAATCTATGCTATTGTGGGTGCTATTTTTAAACATATGTAATTTTCTGAAAATAAAAGTGAAGGAGAAAAAAGGTAATTTGCTAACCGTAGAACTATTATATGCTCATTTAAACTGGCAAACAAAGATTGGTTGATGAGTATTGCAGATCTAAATTGCGAAAAAGAAATAGGTTTACCTAATGCATTACAAATTGGTAGTTGCTATCTTTAGATTAAATGTATGCTGATTGTAGATTGAAATTGTGGTAGATAATATATCACACGGTACTAAACTGGAATACATTGGCTAGTTTAATTACCTTATGTTAAATTCTGGATCAAATATATGCTGATTTTAGATTAATGTTATGCAATTTTTAGGGTATACAATTAATTGTCGAACTTCAGTCACAATTTTGCTTAATTATTTTGTTCTTGTGTTTAGAAATTTTCGAGATGGCATGTCATTTATTTGGGTCTTTTGGGGGGTCGTATTTGCAAGTGCTTGCTTTTCTATTTGCTTGATGTTGACAAAGAGATTAATTCAGTTGCTACAAAATAGGTTCGGTGATGCTAAAGTTATTTTTTTAAATAATTTCTGGTGGCTAATTCAAAATTGTATTTTAGATAATTTTGAGTTATTAATTCGAGATTTTACAGATGCTAATTTAAGATTATAGTGATTCTAATGGATCACGTGCTAAGATCCAGTTATGCTAATAAAAAGGTTTAGTGATTAGCTAAACTAATATCTTGAATTAATTAATAATCCAGTTTCTAATTCAAGGTTGTATTTAGGTCATTTCCTATTGCTAATTTTATTTTCTACTGATGTTAATTTAAGATTGTAATCTTTCATTACAATATAATGGGTCATATACATTGCGGTGTTCAGTTCTATTAATATATAATTCAAGTGATTCTAAAATAGTTTAGTAGAGCATGACGCAGCATATGATGGAACACTACAGTTTGTAATGAATTCTAGGGATCCTTTTTATAATTCTAAGGATGGTTTCTTTATAATCTTTTAAGGCCATGTTCGGGTAGAATTCAGAATATCGGATTCGGACTACCGAATACCCGTTTATTCTAAAATTCAAAAATTAAATACTCAAAAATAATATTTTACAATTAAATAATTAAATATTACTAAATACAATATAATAATACACTACCACCTACTTTTCATTGAGAGGAATACCATGGACCCAAGTGCATCTTGTAATTTTGTAATTTAATTTATCATCGCATATAACTTACATGTATTATCATATAACTGGTACATATTATCACATATAACTGATACATATCATCACAAGTAATTGAAATTTTAAATCTAAAATTTAAAATCCTAAATTAAAAAAAATAAACCTAAACAAAAAATTAAACACTAAAAATGGGAAATTAATCCCTAAAATGAAAAACTAAACCCTGAAATTGAATATTAAACTCTAAATTTTTATCACATATCATCGCATATAACTAACACATATCATCACATATAATTGGCAGAATGATAGATTTTTGCCCGAAATCTAAAATGGAAAATTAAATAAAAAAAATAAAAATCTAAACCTTAAAATGAAGTATTAAACCCTAAAAATGGAAAACTAAACCCTAAAAAATAAAACTAAACCCTAAAATGGGAAAATCCCTCAACTCTCAATTTTTGACACATATGTATAACTATCATATATCATCACGTATAACTGTCATATATCACCACGTATAACTATCATATATCATCACGTAAAACATGATGCACTTAATAAATTGCCCTTTTCATACATGATTTGTCATCTAATACAATAATAATTTATTGGCATCTACTTTTTTGATATAATTTGACATCTACAGTACAAAAGTAAAGAAATGTGAATCTTATAACAAATAATAATTTTTTTTATTTATAGAATTTTGAATAATATAAGAACCTGAATATTAAAAATCAAATGCTACTTCAAACAGGCACTAATACGTTAATAGAGAATAAAGTAGGCTATAATTCTTAAACCAGTTAGGCAAAACTGGGCCTGCAAGTTATCATTCCAGTTGCTTATTGTGGCTTATACTGTCGTTAATCTTTCATCACAATAATGCTAATCAAGTAAATAGAAGGAAATAGGCTTTCGAGTTCAATACACTGTTTTTGGTGATCATTAATTCTAATTTGCATTATGGTGTAATTGCTTGGAAATTATAGTGTTGCTAATTATCACTAACTAGTAGGCAAATTTTTACTGCATACTGTAACTTTAAATTTGTGTGAGTTGATAGTGCCATTATTTATCTAATCCACCCTATTTGTTAATTTTGTTGACATTCTTTCCCAGTGACGTCCCGGGTTAATTTTGAAAAAAAAAAAGGAACGGCATTACTATTATTATTTCGGTATCAATTCAAATTTTTTTATTCAAATTAAATGTTAATTTATGTGTTTGTAAATTTATTTGTTAATTGGTTCTGAAATTTAATTTTATTAATTTGTGATGAAATTATTCATTATGTGATTAATCAAATTTGTTAGTATGTCAATTTTAATGTCAATATTTATAGAATATGTTGTGAATTTCTTTTATTCAAATTAAATGTCAATTTATATGTTTGTGAATTCTAGTTGTTATTTGCTTGTGAAATTTAATTTTATTGATTATTCTGAATTTCTTTTATTCAATATAAATATCAATTTATATGTTTGTGAATTTTAGGTGTTAATTGTTTGTGATATTTAACACTATTGATTTGTGATGAAATTGTTCATTATGTGAATAATTTAAATTTATTAATATGTTAATTTTAGTATCAATATTTAATAAAATTTATTTGGATTTAGAAGTAAGTCCTCTAGTTATTTGTTTAATAAAGTGTGTAATATTTTATTTTTCCTTTAATTAATAAAACTTCTAGTAATTTATGTAAAATATTTCTTTTTTTAATTAGGTATAAATAAGAATTTTCTTTCATTTTCTTCCTTAAGAAATTTCATAGGGTTTGAGCCCAGCTTCCTCTCTCTGTGTGTATCAATTTCTCAAAAATTCAGATCCTTCAAACTGAATCATGCTTAAACCTCGAAACGTCACTATCGTCTTATCCGAGCAGCGCCACCGCGACCGCCGTTTTCCTGCAAACTGCCACCGTCGTGCGGCTGTGCCCTAACCCGACTTAAGGGGATGTGTTTCTGAGAGGGATCAGATTTCTCTGTTAGTCCTTAATCCATTTAATTAAATCGAACATGATGAAAGGTAATTTTTCTGCAAATATTGAGATCTTTAATATTTTTTTTAGTTTGTTTGTGTGTTTTCATAATTTTGATGGATTGTGGTTTAGGGTTCTGTAATATTGGAATTGATATTTGCCTCATTGACGGATGTTTTAAAATCCGTGGCGTTCGCTTTGCCCCTGTTTTTTTTTTTTTTTTTTTTTTTTGCATCGATGTCGAATCTTTTCTTAAGTACATTTTGGATTAAAAAAACTTCGACTTTTCCTGATTCTTGGTTTTGTTCTTCTGTATTTTTTTTTATCTACCTACTTTTTTGGTGCAGATGTTGGTAATATATATATATATACACACCACACACGAATTCTGTTTAAGATTATATATTTTGCATTTTTTGATTTTGTTTAACATATTTCCGTGGATTGATTTCCTCTCACAGAGATTTGGATTTCAAAATTACTTTTTTTTGGTTTAATTGGAGTTGCTATATTATTTCAAATATACGATGTAATTTATGGAATTGTATTTTTATGTGTTTTTTTTCCCTCTGTTAATTGTGAAGTGTTTCAGGTTGATGCAACTCTTGATCGAAGTCACACACAAAACATTGGAAGGATGATCAAGACTCACTTTTCGCACTCCCAAGTACATTTCTTTTCTTCGCTTTGATTCTTCTTAGCATACAAAAAAATATCAAAATATTGTTTAAATGATGTTAATCCACTTATGTGAACCAACTGTTGTGCCATCTTTTTTTTAAAAAATCTAACTACCCCCCCCCCCCCCCCCCCCCCCCCTTTGGCAGTTTATTGTGGTTTCGTTGAAGGAAGGCATGAATAATGCAAATGTTCTTTTCCGGAAAAAATTTGTGGACAGTGTCTCAACTGTTCAGAGAACGGTGGCAAAACAAAGCAAAGTGATTGCGATTACCATTATAATCTGGTGAGCGTTCTACAGATTATGTAGTCATTTTTAAATTATTTTTCGTAATTGTCCACTCAAATCAAATCCGTCCATTCAAACACAACCTTAGAATTTTAATCAAGAATATTTATATATTCTTTTAGGGGTGAGAAGGCGTTTTGTAGCAGCGACTGTCGGTACAAGCAAATGAGATTTTAGAGCCCGAGCTCGACGATGTTTATGGTACTAATTCGTAACACGTCGCGCACCAGCTTCATTAGGGTTAATGGCCGTGTCGTCGTTTTTTCGTTGTCTAATAATAAACATATCGAAAGGCAAATCATTTTTAAAATTATTTGCAAATGTATCAAATCAAGATTGTAGAGCGTGTTTTGTTGTTATTTTAGTGTCTTTTGTTGATGGACTGAAAATGCAATAATTTCATTATTGGGGTTTTTTTTTGTTATTATTTTAAAGATGGGCAAGATGATTGCTAAAGTTTATTTTTTGGCATCGGGAATTAGAGATGATGATGTTAAACTAACGCTTAATTAGTCTACATATATCAATATATATGTATAATATATAAATATATATATATATATATATTTACAATTCTGAACTAATAAAAAGAAAGTATTTGTTGTATACAATAAAATTCTCACTTTCTCATGTACCCATGTGATTTGACTGTTGCCCAGACAAAATATCTTTGACTATTGGGCTGAGTTCAATTACCATGTATAGAATACATTCGATCTAATATTTTGTTGTTCAATTATCATGTATAGAATACATTCAATCAAATATTTTGTTACTTTTTTTAAATATCTTTTGACTATTGGGCCAAGTTCAGTTCTCATGTATAGAATACATTCAATCTAATATTTTGTTACTTTTTTTAAATATCTTTTGACTATTGGGCCAAGTTCAGTTCTCATGTATAGAATACATTCAATCTAATATTTTATTATTTTTTGTTTGATTTATTGTTTACACCAGAAAGCCATGATTTCTGATAAATATTTTATTTTTATATATTTTTTATATATACCTGCATAAACGCCGTATTCAAACTACTTCTAATAATGTGTCTTTTACTATGCGTATCCAAGACCCGTAGCCATGGCCGGTGCCCAAACCATAATGGCAAATGGACATTGGGCTGGCCTGGGGCAATGTACGTGGGAACTCTTCTAGTTGGGCTCGGTTACAGGGCCCATTGGGCTATTGTACTCGTTTCCGCTTCTGAATTGTTTGGTTTGAAAAAACTCGGGGTTTGTACAATTTTCTCAGGGAAAGTTATAATACTACCTATTAAAAAATAAAAGTTTAAAAAATACGATAATTCAAAAAAATTTATGAATATACCAATCACTCTAAAAAATTTATAAATATACGATCCCATCCGAAAAAAAAAACTACTTTCATAAAAAAATTTCACAAACCTGCGTCACTCTGAAGATTTTTTTTCACAAATATGTGGAAACTCTAAAAAGAATTTTGAGATTATCAACCCAAATGTCGATGTCAACCTAAATAATATGTGGAAACTCTAAAAAGAATTTTGAGATTATCAACCCAAATGTCGATGTCAACCTAAATTCTGATGACACTTAAAGTTTCTGAAAATTTTTTCACAAACCTGCGGTAAACTCTTTTTTAAACCCAACTTTTCGCTATCGACCTAAAGTCTGATGCTTGAGAAGGATATATCAACTAAACACAAACCTGCGGTAAAAATTTTTTTAAACCCAACTTTTCGCTATCGACCTAAAGTCTGATGCTTGAAAAGGATATATCAACTAAATTAATTTGTAGTATCAACCCTTAAAAGTTTTTGTATATTTCACGAGCCTGCGCAAAAAATTTCAAGGTTATCGACCCAAATTTCTGATGCGAGAATGATATATCAACTAAATTAATTAATCAGTGTTAACTCAAATATTTATTTCACAAACCTGCGGCAAACTCTCTGTAAAAATAAAGAGAATAATAAAAAACAATATGTAATTAGGTAAAGAAAACAACAATTCTCTTATAATTATGAAAACCATTTAGAGATCGTAAAAATGTAAAGAAAAAAGATTATGTGGTATTTCCTATAATTATCCCATTTTCTTACTCTAGCAAACCGGGCTGGTTCTTTAGTGTTTTCGGGTCTTATTGCGAGTAGCAAATACGATAGAGAGGCGAAGAAACAAGCTCATGCTCACAATGTTGGACAACATACTTTACTATCTTCGTTTTTCGAGTTTTGTACGTCTTGACAAGCCTGTAAAGTGCGAAGGTGTCATTTGCTTTTTCTTAACATTCTTGATCATGTCGGGGCTTTGTATCATTACGGTTTTTTAAGCATGATTCTTGTGTATCGGACGAAGCCCGTCTATGCTCACCTCTAGGTAGGTCTCGGAGGTAAGTTTTTGAAATGCCGAGCTAAATATGAGTTTTACAGTATGAATGTGTGTGTGAGACTAAATAATGGAGTGGGGGGACGAGCAATTGGCGGTTGGTTTTTGGTTCTTTCGGGCGCCATTGTGTGGTCGAGTGAGAGAGTATGTTATTGTCTGTATTTTTCTATTCTTTGAATATTGTTATACGGTGTATTCAATCATGGCACCGTGGGTTGAGAGAGATTGTATGGTATTGTATGTGTATTATTATTGACTATTCTTTGGATATTATCTTTAGAGAAACTATGATCTCAATTGTTCGTGGTTGGTGTGGTTAGGTATCAAAATCTTCTATTGCATTCTTTATTTCATGTACTGCAATCTGCTATTTTAGCATATTTTGAATCAATACCAATGCGTTCAATAGTGTTATCGTATTAATTTGTGCGTGTTTCATCTGTACAATTTACTATATGATACAGTACATACATGGAGCAGGAGATATTTTGCGGTTATTTTTGCACTATTTTCTCTTTCGCTACAGTTTGCTAAATAGCTTTTTATATTAACAATTTTTTGTTCAATTATATTGCAAGACACTAAGAATTGCCCAATACATAAAAACAACACAAGCATCTCGTTGGAGCCCGTTGCTGACACTTCATTTGGAAAATATTGATATCATATCAAGAATTCTTATATTGCTGCTGCGTGTTAATGAAAAATGAACAATTACCTTTTTCTTATCGGGTCCAAACTTTTCAAATTTGACAAGTCCCAATATTAAGGAGAAAAGAGTATGATCCCTGCCAAGCCCAACATTATTCCCTGGATGAAACTACATATGTGGTGGGAAATGAACAATTGTTATGATGAAGTTGATGCATTAAACAAAGTTTGAAATATGTATATATGTATATAATAAGTGCAAAATTATGAAGAATGTGAGATGATCCCTGATCACCGGTGGAGTTGTTACAATATGCCATTTTAGCATCTACATTTAACTTAAGACCAGGAAAAAGATAAAACAAAAGCAAAACAGAGACAAAAGAAGCGGCCCCCTTGCCTGCTTGATTTCTATTTTGGGAAATTATCGGAAGCATTATAACAAGAATTAATATGAGTGATTTCTTTAGGCTGTCTCTAACTCTATATTCTTGATAATCGATTTCAATCCCAGTTTTCTTGAAACAATAAGGACTAATAAAGATGCCACAAAATATAAGGAACTGCATAAACATTTCATTTTTCACCTATTTAATACTGTAAAGTACATCTATGCACCGTATCATATGGTAACCTTAATATTTTAGATCCTATTTGGTAAGTGTAAACAGTGTACACCATCGGCCAATTCAGTAACATACGCCATATTATGTTACTATATTTTAAGGTCGAAAAATACGGTTTCAAACCTTGGTGCCGCGCTGAGGAATGATAATGAAGCCGGCCTTGGCGGCTTGGTCGCCGAAGATTTTGACGTCGAGCCTCTTCCTCATAGAATCACGGCCGTTCTTGGTGCTTCCAACTTCTTTCTTGTGCGCCGACTCAATCGTCAGCGGTGGCTTAATCAAGAATGAAATGGTGGCGTTTTGCTCAATGTGAATCGAACCGAAATCGCCTTTGTAAAATGACGATGATGAGCTGGAACTGATGGAAAGCCTTTTGAAAGCTCCTGCAGATTGAAATTCAAATTCACAGCCGCCATTGTTATAATATAAAACTTCCTGGAAAAATGAAAATAATGATGTGAGAAGTTGCTTTTACAATTTAATCATTTAACTTATTTAGTTTCAGTACTGTGGCAAGATGATTATGTGTTCTACTTCTAGTATTGTTGTTTGTCTTATGCAAATATCTCAATGATATATCATTAATTAGATATTATACTTTTGTGAGATTTTTTTTTTAACAACCACATGCCACGCTACTCCCAAATAAAATATGCTTCTAAAATAAGGCAAAGACTCAAATGTGATGACAGAGCCCCAAACCCAATAAATCTGCCTAATCCGACCCAATTTGATGGATCCTGGTCTGAATAGGTATAGAGCTCCGTCACATGATAAATGATTCATGTGGCCGTCACACAGGAGACTTGCTCCTAAAATAATATCTTTGTAAATTAAAGGAAATAAATTACAGCCAACAACAAAATAGTTCGACCCACCTTAAGAATTAGAAAATCAAAGCCAACTAACCAGAAAAATCAAAGCCTCACCTGACAACCAACAAAAATTAAAAAACAGTACCCAAAATTGCAGATACAATAAATATAAAAGAGAATACAAAATATATCCTTACATACTAAACGAATTCCCATTACAAAATAGATACCAAAACTTATACTATGTGGTGATAAATGCACATATGCAATTCAATACGCAACAAATACAAAGAGCAAGGCTATAGCCAAAAACCCGTTCAGCATTTGCATGAAAGGAAACTCAAGCAATGTTAACACAAAACAAAATAATATCGATTGCTGAACTAGAGAAGTCAGGCAGAGGCCAGAATCTCAAGTAGCAAAAATAAAAACATCATGAACAAATCTGCAGTGTTGCTATGCATAATTAAATACCAGTTCAACCCCCATCCCGTATACACATACCATACTCGCCAATAGGAAAGTGGCGACGGGTCTAAAAGATTTCCCCCTCGTCACATCGACGACTTTGTGCACCCATACCAACAAGTGAACAGTGCATGCATCATCAAACGACAGTACCGGAGCCAAGCGATGAATCTCCAGCTCCCAATTTCTCATGGGTCTGGCAATTCAGCTCTGTTAATTGGTTTCGACAGAAAGTGAACGGAGGAAGGTTGACTCGGTGGTGTCAGGTGTTGACGGGAACCTTAACCACCATCACAGCGATCGAAGCGCCATTGAGATCGAATCCCCACCGCAAGACCTCCGACAGAATTAAGGTATTTCAATAGATATTATACCCAAATGACATCCTAGCCTGAGTTTGAGCCAGAGTTGACAAATAACAAAATAATAAATTAATAATAATAAAAATATAGATCGTACTTATTTGCCGATAATTCATTACATGCACCATATGATATATAATAGTTATACGTGATGATATATGATAGTCACTACAAAAAAACAAAACAAAAAAGCCGACGGAAATTACCGACGGGCAGCACCCGTCGGTAAAACACTGGTATTACCGACGACTTTTCCGATAACACAAATTGCCGACGGACTCCCGACGAAAACCTATTGTCGGTGTATGTGTCCATCGGCAAGTACTCGGGAAGTTGGCGGTAAAAAGACCGCCAAATATGCCGACGGACATCCTTCGCTAATTTTTAAAAAAATAAAAAATTTAATTGGATATTGATTTACCGACAACACCGGTTTTTATTTACCGACAGAATCCTGTCTGTCGGCAATGCCGGATTTTGGTCAGGCATTGATACGTGGAAAATGGAGAAGACTGCAAATGGAGGCACAGCTGGACGGGAACAATTAAATGGGGACGAGTTGGTCTTTAAAATTCTACTTATCCAAATAATTGTGATATGTTTGTCCTTTATGTAACCAAAGAGATATTTTAGGGTTGTTATTAGAATGGTCCCCACTTTGTAAAACAAACTCCTTACTTTAAGGAGGAAGGAGAATGGACGTATCAAGTTTGGGAAAATTATTCTTGCCTTTATCCCATTTTCTCTATCTATTCTTCTCTCTGCTGCTCTTTCTACATTCCTTCAACTTTGATTCGCATCATAAAACATATTGATTCTTCTGTTGGACTTCTTATGATTATTAGTAGTGGGTGTTGTTCCTAATTCTCTAGTTTTCTTTATATAATTATTTCTTATGATTACACTTCAACTAATTTATCAGATCCTAATTATTTCTTCGGCCTCAACTCATCGATAATTTTATTAGCTTCAGTCAATAATTCCAATCGTCTTTTTAAAAACATTTAAAAAAAAGATGATCGAGGAATTATTGACCGAGGCTAATAAAATCATCTACGAGTTGAAGCCGAATAAACAATTAGAGTCTGATAAGTTAGCTGAAGTGTAATCATAAGAAATTATTGTATAAAGAAAACTAGAGAACTAAGAACAACAACCACTACTAATCAAAAAGAAGTCCAACAAAAGAACTAATATACTCATGTTTCCACTTACCCCAACTTTTCAATACCAAAAAAAATTTCAGTATGAAATTCATGAAATTGTTATGATCAGATTTTGCAATCGTGTGCCAAATGCTAGATTTGTTATTAAATTTAATTTTTCATATTTATGAATATCTAATTAATAATGAGATAAACTATCCGTTCGATGCTCGGGTAAATGATGAAGCGCCCAAAACAAGGCACTATGATTCTGAAAAATGAGTTTAGAGATTGAAAATTTGAATCACTAAAAAATCAGATGTTATTAAGACGATTGAGAAATTTGCTGTTTTTACTAAAATTATTCATATTTACCGACAAACTTGAAATCCGTCGGTAAAATTATTTATTTATTTTTATTCATTTAGTTAATTACTGACGGACACAGATTCCGTTGGAAAATTAAAAAAAAATTAAGAATCCCGACGACAATACTCGTCCAAAATGTCGTCATTTGCCGACGGCTTGATAATCTTTCGACAATTGAAATTACCGACAAAGGACTCACTGACGCCAGAGATCTGTCGGTAAACAGTCGGTAAGTGGTTTACCGATGAATTTTCCCGTCGGCAATCCCCTTTTTTTTGATAGTGAGTTATACATGATAAAATTTAGAGTTTACTGTTTACTTTTCTATTTTAGGTTTTAATTTACATTTTAGCGTTTAGTTTTCCATTCCTAGGGTTTAAGTTTCCATTATAAGATTTTAATTTTTTATTTAATTTTTCTTTTTAGGGTCCCGACAAAAATGTATCAATCTACCAGTTATATGTGATGATATTGTTAATTCTATGTGATGATATGTGCTAGTTATATGTAATGATATATGATAGAAACTTAGGGAGTTTAATATTCAATTTTGCGGTTTAATTTTTCATTTTTAGGGTTTAGTTTTTCGTTTTAGATTTATTTTTTTTCTTTTTGGGATTTTAGATTTAGAATTTCAATTATTTGTGATGATATATATCAATTATATGTGATGATATGCACCAATTATATGTGATGATATGTGTTAATTATATGCGATGATAAATAAAATTATTGTCTGCACGGTATAATGCCCATTTAATAAGATCTGATTAGGTGATTTTTTAGCTTTCATCTAAGGGATTGGTTCTCACATGATGTAAATCCTAATATATATATATATATATATATATATATATATATATATATATATATATATATATATATATATATATATATATATGTCATTTCGGTCGATTTTTATCAATATTGGAGGCTAGAAGACTATTTTCATCGTTCACAACAAGCAAAAGAGAGAAACAAGACAGGATTGAAGAAGTTTTTGAAGAAAAACTTCACATATACTTTGAGGGTCCGTGAGGTAAGTAGATATTGTCTTTATTTTGAAGACTAAGTATCTTTTTACAATTCTTTTGATTTCAATTTTAGCATGAACTAAACTCCTCATGTGTTAGGATGAAATGAACCCTAAGTTTGACTTATGAGTGTGTATTGGTTGATTTATATTAATTTAGGCTTTTCATTCTATACACTTATATTTTACTCTAATTTCTTCAACTCAGTAATTATGAGTTATTGATTTGAACTTGTTCTTTACTTTAAAACTAAACGAGGCGAATAAGAGTAAGAACACACACAAGTAGAAGTTACATTCAATCATATATATATATATATATATATGTGTGTGTGTGTGTGTGTGTGTGTGTGTGTGTATGTATATATATATATATATATAGAGAGAGAGGATTGGGTTCAAATGAGAACCCCGTCATTATATGCGAACCTAGGGACTAATTTTGACCGTAGATCTAATCATTTGTGTGGACCAAATTTTTTCTATTTTTTTTAAATTCATTATATTATTAATATGGTAGGCCAAGGGTTTTTATGTAATTTACAAAGGCCCCTAATCATATTAAATACCAAACAAACCCTACCCAAATCCCGTCCCCCTTTCCCGTCTTATATCCCCACCTTCATTATCTCCTTTATTCTCCAAAATTCGGAAACGGCTGGCGCAGCACCCCCTCCTCCATCGGCCATCGACGGCAGCACCCTCTCCCTTCAAAGTCGTCACCGGCGGCCGCAACCCACAGCTACAAGTGGCGATTTCCGACAACCACACGTAGTGGCAGACGGTGACGTCCAGGAGAGGTTAATTTCTTTCCCCAGATCCCTATCTCCTCCTTCGACTGGTTTGCGATGGCGGCGAGGTTTGGCTGCGGCTGGGCGGCGAAGAAGGGCGGTGGCCAAGCGGCACGGTTGCAAGGCGGCGTCGGCCGATTTCTATTTTGGGAGAAATAGAGTGTGCAGCCGGCGCCGATTTCAGAAATTAGAGAAGAAGATTGCCCGGGCCCGGAGAGAGAGAAGAGAGAGAGAGAAGAGAGAGAGAGAGAGAGAGAGAGAGAGAGAGAGAGAGAGAGAGAGAGAGACGCCTGAAAGCCGCCGCTCAATCGCCGATGCCATCGCCGCGCGTCTTTGCCGCAAGCGCTGCGCCGACTGCCGTGCCATTCGCCGTTGCCGATTTCTGTTTTGGGAGAAAGAGAGGAAAAACAGACGGGTTTCAAGCTTATGGGCTGGGTTTGAATTTTTCAAAAACAAAAACAAAAAAATTCTGAAATTCGACGATTCGATTCAATCATCAGGCAGGATAATTCTCAGTCCTTAATTATGCAGTGCTTTTAGAATTGATAGATATGAAATTCGCCTTAGATGTTGTGCAGTGCTTTTAGAATTGATAGATATGAATTCATCTAATTATTTATTGCAGTCCTTCGGGTGGATGAAAGTGATAGATATGAATTCATCTAATTACCTTGGTCCTGTTTCTACAGAAAAAGAGAGTTGTGTTTATGGATGAAAGTGGAAAAGATTGGTTTTAGCTAATCCAAGAAATGAAGCGGCCATGTCCATTTTCAATTTGGGTGGGCTGTGTGGATATTGTAAAGAGGGTTTATATTTAGGGCGACATTTTTTTTTTTTTTTAATTCTTATTCAGATTTTTCGTGAGAAGATTGGGTATAATGTAACAAATAGATTTGGTTGTTGTTGATGGCTTTTCGTCCTTCCAATTTTCTCTTCCAAGTGACAGTGGTTTGGATTGTCGGTGGTGGTGAAATCTGAGCCATCGGTTGATAAAAAAAAGCAGTGGTAGTGTAATAAAAAAAGCACCGCAACAATATTAAGAAAACACTTCAAAAAACTAGCACTGCCAACATAAAAAAAAAAAGCACTGCTGTAGACTTGTGTAGTGCTATAAATAGTCATATACAATGCTTTTAATATTCAGATTTTTAAATTTAATTATATTTATTTATTTTTATATTTTTAAATATGCAATATGTATTTTAAATCGTAGATCTTGAGAATGTGATTAATTTGATATATATTTCATTAAAAATGAATAAAGATTAAAAAAGTTATGGTTCGTTGAAAATTTGAATTTTATTATAAATTTTTGAATTTGTAGTTATATATCCGTTGTGCTTTTTAAAAAGCAATTTAGTGCTCTTCATAAATGTCGTTATATGTCTAAAATACCCTTTTTAATTATTTAATGGATTTTTTTAAATTATTACCATGCTGACATGTCATAATCTCAACCATAAAGATTATCCAATCTAATGGTCAAGATTAGTCCCTAGGTTCGCATATAATGACATGGTTCCATTTGAACCCACCCTATATATATATATATATATATATATATATATATATATATGGGAAATAGAAACCCTCCGTGTTAGGGTGAAACCAAATAGAGAAATTTAGTTATTCATAATGATATCATGGGGGGTTTTAATTAATATTTCGATTAATCAACTCAAGGTTAGAACTAGATCACTTGAAACTCAATGTTTCAATTAAACTATATATTTTCTACGATCACTAGTACAAAAAAAGCATTATAGAACAAATATTCAAAAATGCCTCAAACGGCTACGTTCTATAATATCGTTCCGGTGACATTTTCGTAATAAAAAGTCATATTACAATATTCTTTCTAAATAATTGGGGTTGGGGTCTTTCCATATCTAGAACGTCTTTACAAAAGACATTCTGGTATATTCGATATCTAGAACGTCTTTACAAAAGATGTTTTGGTAAGTTCAATATCTAGAACGAATATTATAAAGACGTTATGATATATTCATTTATTTAGAACGTATTTTGTAAAGACGTTTTAGTATATCATATTATTTAGAACGTCTTTCCTAAAGACGTCCTAAATTTTAATAAACTAGAATAAAAAAAATTGTCCTTACCCGTCACTCCTCTTTTCTGATCCACAAATCCTTTCCTCCACATCCAGAAAACCCTAAACAACATTCTCTCTAACTCCCTCTCAAATCCAATTTAATTAATACAACAATTCTATTATATTTTTGAAGTCTCATAAATCTTAAATAGGATTATATTATATAATTGCCTATTTATTTACAATTGTTGATGTATTTCAGAATTACTTAAAGAGATCGTAAAATGGATCCCAATGAACACGTCGACAATGAGGCTCCTAAACAAGCGTTGCCGCTTCCCTCGCCCATCCCTCTAAATATTACTTCAATAAAAGATGAATCCGAACCTGAAGTGAAAAAGGTTATGCGGTCCCGAAGGTTCGGCGTGGCTTTGGTACCAAAGGAAATAAGATTTAGTGTACCTTCTCCTTCCATTTGGTAAAAAATTTAATTGACTAATTACAAAAGGAAAAAAAAAACACATTTATTTTTCAAAATCACAAAACTCAATCCTTAGGAGTAGGTTGTGTAATTATTCCTATAATTTATTGTAGATTATTGTAACATACAAGCTGTTTGATTTGTTGTTTAGGTTTTGCTTTTTTATGAAGTTGATCGTCTAGTTGACGACAAAGGTATTGGAAAGAAGGTGCTCGATCGGTAAATTTTAGGTTTAGTTACTATTGGTGCCCTGCCTAGGAACAAACTCGAGTTTACGGTTGTACTCGACAGTGTTACCTCGAGTAGGTGCGTATGATGTTTTTGTTTATTAACTTTTGTTCCTGATTTACTAATGGTGTACATTATGTAAAACTTGATCCAGGTCGAACTTCAATGTTACTATAGTTCTAGTTTGAAAATGTTAATTTAAAAAATAATATTGATTTACTTGGATACTATTTACTTTCTCACTATTTTATTTTATTAATAAGCTTGTGGATATTTTAAAAAATTCTTCAAAGACCCATCCACTCTTATTGTGTTCATTGTTGGGAATATTGACCCTGCCATCGCTTCTACTCTGATACTTCAATATTTAGTATGTATTGTGGATTTTCTATAAGCTTTCAGTTATGGATATTGTTGGAAAATGTGGGCTCAAAATAAATTGCAGCGAAAAAATTATATAAACACTCTTGTTTATTAACACTCTATTATTAATGAACTCTCTTAAACACAACTCATACAAAACACATACTTACAATGACGATTTACATGGCTATTTATAGGACTAAACTACATAAATTAAAAGACACAACTATTCATGTAAAGGCACAAAATATGAAAGGACACACATGTTCATGAATGGATACTATATCAAAAGTCACATCCATTAATTTAACCATGAATCTAGCTTATATATATTCTTCAACTTTCAACATCCCCCCTTAAGCTTGATTCTCTCGCATTCCAAGTTTGTGCCTCAACTTTTCAAAAGTTTCGCGTTTGAGGGGCTTTGTGAAAATATCCGCCACTTGGTCTTCGGATTTTACGAATTTAATTTGAACATCTTTCTTAGCAATGCATTCTCTAATGTAGTGAAACCTTGTATCGATGTGTTTGTTACGATCATGAAAAACATGATTTTCTGCTAGTGCAATCGCTGATTTGTTATCTACAAATACTTCCGTTGATTCCACGTCACCAAGGTGAAGTTCTTTAAGCAAACTCGTTAAACACAGCATGACAAACACCTGGCGTTGCAGCAACATACTCAGCTTCACATGTTGAAAGAGTAACTATTGGCTGCTTCTTCGAGGACCATGTGAATGCACATCCTCCAAAATAAAATACAAAACCACTTGTGATCTTATGATCATCGGGTTCTCCGGCCCATTCGCTATCACTATATCCGAACAATTTTATTTCTCCAGTTTCTGGATAAAACAAACCAAAATTGATAGTACCTTTGACATACTGAAGTATTTGTTTAGCTACTTTGAAATGATAGTTAGTAGGATTCTCCATATAACGACTAATGAGACCAACTGCATATAGAATATCGGGCCTTGTGCAAGTCAAATATCGCAAACTTCCAACCAAGCTTTTAAACAAAGTTGGGTTGACACGATCTCCATTTATATCCTTTCAAAGTTTGGTCCCAACATTAATTGGAATATTGGTCGGCAAGCATTTCTCCATCTTGAATTTCTTTAAAATCCCCTTTGCATAACCTTCTTGGGAAATGAATATCCCGTCTTTCTTTCAATGCACCTCAATTCCAAGATAGTATGCCATTAGACCAATGCCCGTCATCTCGTATTATTTAGTCATCTCTTGTTTGAATACGTCAAACCACTCCTCATTATTTCCTGTAAAAATAAGGTCATCGACGTACAAACACACAATCAACATGTTACCTTTATCATCAACTTTCACGTAAAGGGCATGTTCATGAGGGCATTTCTTAAATCCTTTCTCCATAAAATTTTGGTCGATATGGCTATACCAAGCTCTTGGCGCTTGC
Organism: Phtheirospermum japonicum; assembly: GCA_014905375.1. Lineage (NCBI taxonomy): Eukaryota > Viridiplantae > Streptophyta > Magnoliopsida > Lamiales > Orobanchaceae > Phtheirospermum > Phtheirospermum japonicum. Next base: position 74,226 of record BMAC01001209.1, on the reverse strand, counting down.
TTCAAACTATACAACGCTTTGTTAACTTCAGCACTTTTCCCTCATGGCCTGGTAACAAGTAAACTTCTGGTTGATCTATGTAAACTTCTTCTTCAAGTACTCCATTCAAGAATGCTGACTTCATGTCCATTTGAGGAATTTTCCACTTCTTTTGGGCTGCCAAACGAGCTACAGGGGCAAAAACTTAATCATAGTCAATTCCATCCTTTTGTTTGTATCCTTTGACTACGAGCCTTGCCTTGTATCGTTCTATCTCTCCTTTTGAATTCTTCTTCGCCTAGTAAACCCATTTGACTCCAATGGGTTGTTTCCCTTTTGAAAGAGAAGAAAGTTCCCAAGTCTCATTCTTCTTAATTGCACTAATCTCATCATCCATGGCTTTCTTCCACTTTTGACTCTTTGACGCCTCTTCAAAGCTTATGGGTTCAGTATCAGCAAACAAGTAGAACAAGTTTGGATTTTGATTGAGCTCGTAAATTTCTCTCAATGATCTTGTCTTTTGAGGTGTTCCGCTATTTGAACTCTCGCTTTCCGATGAAGGTTGATCACATGGGGGTGGCGATGGAGGACTCAAGGGCTCCATCGACTCTTCTTCAACTTCTTTTGACATAGACTCAAAAGGGTAAAATGTATATTGCTCCTTATCTTGAGTACTCCAGTCCTAAGAACTCTTTTCGTCGAACACGACATCACGACTAAGCTTCATTTTCTTCTTAACTGGATCATACAATTTATAGCCTTTCGATGCTTGATCATAACCAACAAAAATATATTTTTGACTCTTCGCATCAAGCTTGCTCCTGTTTTGATCTGGTATGTGGGCATGTGCAATGCTACCAAATATTCGCAAATGTGAAATACTTGGTTTGAAACCACTCCACTTCTCTTGTGGCGTTTGATCACGGACACTTCTTGTCAAACTCCTGTTGGACAAATAAACAGCACATTCCACAGCTTCTGCCCAAAATTCTTTTGGCAAATCTTTGCTCTTCAACATGCATCGAACCATATTCATAATTGATCGATTCTTCCTTTCTGCAACACCGTTTTGTTGTGGAGAATAAGCAACGGTAAGAGATTTTCGAATACCATTCTCTTCACAAAATTTCTGGAACTCCGTTGAAGTGAACTCACCTCCATTATCCGACCTTATTGCCTTAATTTGATAATCACTTTTCTTTTCCACTAGAGACTTGAACCTTTTGAAGGTTAAAAACACCTCTGACTTGTTCTTCAAAAAAAACACCCAAGTCTTTCGACTAAAATCATCAATGAAGGTCAGAAAATACCGATTATTTCCGAGTGTGATGGTTCGACAGGTCCGCATATGTGTGTATGGATTAGCTCTAGCGGTTGCTTCGCTCTTGAGAGAGATTCTTTTGGAAAGGAGTGTCGACGTTGTTTCCCTTCAAGACATCCTTGACAAATCTGATCAGGATGATTTATCACGAGTAGTCCTCTCACTAACTTTTTGGACGACATCATCCTCAATCCACCAAAATTTATGTGGCCGAGCGTCAAGTGTCATAACCAAGACTCGTCTTCAAAACACGCTTTCAAGCATTTTGCCATGTCGTGCTGAATTTTCAACATGAACATTCTGTTATTTGACATTTGTACCTTGTCTATCAACCTCCCTTCGGAATTCCTTAGGTACAAGCTTTGGTCCTTCATGTGCACGTCATACCCTTTTTTGAGCAATTGCCCAATGCTCAAAATATTTGCTTTCATTCTAGGTACATAGTAAACATTTTCAATGAATTGGTGTCCGCCATTCTTCAATCGAATGAGAATCCTTCCTTTTCCTTGGATGGTGATTTTTGACATATCACCAAATGTGATATTTCCGGCAACAGTAGCATCAATGTCAACGAACATGTGCTTCTCCCCGCACATTTGATTACTCGCACCCGAGTCGAGGTACCACGAAGTATTTTCTTCTTCGATTGACGCTTTCAATGCCAACAACGATTGGTCAGAATATTTTTCGACAAGATGAGCCTTTTCAAAATTAGACTCATTTCGTCACTCCGAAGTATAGTGCCCAAACTTGTGATAATTATAACATTCGACATCTCGCTTATTTTGATGACGATTAAATCCACCTCTTCCGCGAGTTCATGATTGACGAGTTTCCGATTGTGATTCTTCATTTTTGTATGAATTTTGTTCTTCTTGACCTCGTTCACGTCCACGACCACGTCCTTGTACATGACCACTACCTCTACCACAGCCTCTCCCACGACCGCGATATCCAAAGTTACTAGATTTATGTTGGTCGGAATTGATCGTCATTGCTTGAAGAGATTGCTCGACTTCCGGGTCTCTCGTTCGTCTTTTTAATTTTTCTTCATGCACTTGTAGTTTTCCGAGCAACTCATTCAAGTTAAGGGTCTCGACATCATTCGGCTCCTCAATGGCTATTACAATGTAGTCGAATTTCTGCACAAGAGATCGAAGTACCTTTTCAACAACTCGCTTTTCCTCTAGCTTTTCTCCATTTCTTTCGAGTTGGTTAACAACAATCACAACTCTTGAGATGTAGTCGGATACTTCTTCGGATTCTTTCATCTTCAGGGACTCAAACTCTCCTCGTAGTGATTGGAGTCGAACTTTCTTAACTTTGTCGATGCCTTTGAAAGCATTGTTAAGAATATCCCACGCTTGCTTTGCAGTGGTTGCTTGTGAAATCTTCTCAAAATTGTTATCATCTATGCCGAGTTGAATGATAGAGAGAGCTCTTTGATCTTTTACCTTGGCTTCCTTTAAGGCTTTTATTTCAACTTGGCTTAAAGTAGCGAGATCTTGTGAAAAATCATATTCTCTTTCAATGGTTTCCCAAACATCTTGTCCACCAAGATATGTCTTCATTTGAATGCTCCATCGATTGAAATTATCTTTAAAGAGATTTGGAAATGGGAATGCTCCACTTGCGGTGTTTCGGGATAAAAATGATTAAGGTCAAGCTCTTCTTTGGGTCTCCAGAACAGGGTCAACGCTCAACCTAGGATGTGCATACATCTCTAGTTCTTACGGACCATTTCTAGACCATAAAAAGGAGTTCAGAGCTTTAGCTCAAAATAGAATAGGGAAGAAGAAATTCTAGAAGGATGATGTGGCCTAAAAAGGGGCCTGATTTCATGGAAACCCTAAGAAAGTACACCTATAAATAGGCAATTATTTCGACCCAAAATATGACCAACGCCAAGAACAACGCCTGGAACCTTAAACACCCCTTTGGAACTGCACACAAAAACACGTTAGAAAGGACCACCGGTGGTTTTCCGTTGGAAACTTCTCCGATGCTTAAGTCAGTAAAGCGTATGAGGTTTCTCTTAGCAAACAAAGAAGGAATGCACAAAGAATGACATACCTCTATCAGCCTTGGGACTAAGATATTTATAGTTTTATCTAAGTGGGGACCCCAACCGGGATCCCAGGGGCACATGCCGCGAATCAAGGGCCGTTGTGCAACCAATTCTGACAAGTGGTCCCACTTGTCTCCTTACTGAGAGTCAGGGAAACATGTCTTCCTTACTCCAGCTCTTTCTCTTCCTTCTTTTTGTACATCTTCTCAGTTCTATCTATAGGAGTCAGGAGAAATCCTGAGCTGGTCTCATTGTATCTCTTTTTATTCCCGTCACTTAAGATCAGGTCTTCCCCAAATCAGGTCTAACTTATCGTGGTCCCACCCGTCTTCTCAATGAAGGCCAGGAGGCCAGGTCTCCCCTGGGCCTGCTCTTCCCTCTTTTTAATCGGCAATTCTGTCCCACTCGGAACAATTCCTGGGCTAGGGTGGCGGCCCCTCTGATCCCTTATGCTTTTAAGAAAAGCCAGGTCAAACCTTGTCAAGGCTTAAACTGTCATGTTCTCCCTTATTTGGTTTTCTGAGTACAGGTCTATCCCAATCCTGGTCTGACCTATTCATGCCCCATCAACTCCTCCCCCCAAAATGGTTGGGATAGAGCTGTATCCTTCCAGGTCTTCCAGGAATAAATAAGGTCCCACTCGTCCTTTATTATTTCTCGTACTGGTAAGAATCCCAAGAAATCTGCCTGCAACCAAGCTTAATCATTGGCATTAGTGGTGTCGGCCCACGTTCCCAAACGGTTACCATATTTACACGTCTTTCCAAGTACTGACAGGTCAGCGGCGCGTAATCTACCCTATGACAATTGGCGTTTCAGCTCACCACCTAGGGTACTGTTCATCTGTCCTCATTAAATGCGGGGATCCCATCAAATCCAGCTTTTTCCTCGATTTTTGTTTTTTGAACTTATCAACTCACCTTTATTCTTATCGAGCCTTTTCTCTCTCTCTCACTCTCACATTTCTGTTTTGAAAATCTCTCGAACTCTCTCTGTTTTCTCCAGTACTCCGGCGAGCTCTCCAACTTAGTTCTCAACCTTTTTCTTCTCCGGCAACCTCCGTAGATCAGGTATCCCTCTCAAACCTTACTCTTTTCAATTTTTGATAATGACATCGTCTTTTCCTAGCGTCCCTCCTGCAAACACCCCTCCGGCGGCAGAGGCCTCTTCTCCTCCGCCGTCCGCCACTCCAGGAGCGACTGTGACCTCCTCCTCCTCGCCGTCCGCCTCTCCGGCAAAGGCAATAGTCTCCCCTTCTTCTCTGTCTGCCCCTCCGGCGGCGGAGATAACTTCCCCATCTCCCTCATCTTCATCCACAGCTGCAGAGGCCGTCTCCTTCTCCTCTGGGGGCCCAGAATACCCTCCGGCAACCCCTGACCACCCTAAAGTTCCTTCAATACTCAATGAATGAACGGTAGAGGAGATCCACTACAAATACAAGATTTCCGATCCTTATGATCCCTACTGCCCTCCGGCATGCATCCTGGCTTGCTAAGCACCGGCGGGCTGGTTGACCTTTTATGTAGACCAGTTCCAGGCGGGTCTGCTCCTCCCGGCAAACCCGTTGATGTTGGAAATTGCCAACATATACAGAATCCCCGTTTTCTAATTCACCCCTAACTCCTTCAGGATTATGTTGTGTTACAACCTGGCTATACGTTACGCTGGGTTAGACCCCACAACTCGTACCTTCTTCCAGCTCTTCCAGGCGAAGAGCTCTTTCCCGGGCTGTTTCTACCTTACCGACAGACCTGGCGTTCATTTCTTATTCAAACTTCCTTCCTCCAAAAAGGCCTGGAGAAAGAAATTTTTCTTCGTTCACTGTGTCGGGGACTGGGGTTTTGACCCTAAACCTATTGAGAAACTACCTTCTTACCCACCTCTGTCCTCGGCAGACAGACCTTCCCATATCCAAAAAGTCATATCCACCCTAAATGGGAATCCCATAATCGTTCCCGATTTCCTGACTCCTTCCGTCTTAGACTCCTTCAACGAAAGATCGGAGATGGGACCCTTAACTTCCGAGATTGGTAAAACTTCTTTGTGTCGTGTATGTCTCTCTATTAAATATCATAAGTCTCATCTTTTTTCTTCTTCTCTTTTTTCAGAAGAGATGATGCGCCAGATGTTCACAGCGGCGGCTAAGGAAGGGACTGAGGTGGCTCCAGAGCCTCGAATCAGAGACGTGAAGACTCCCTCCTCTCCCCAAATCCAGGGCTCCCAACTGGCACAGCCCCCCGTACGCCCTCCGCCAGCAAGACGTCTCCCCTCTGAGCCTGAGGAGGATGAGGTTCCTCTAGCTAAGAGGCTTCGCACCAGCCGAAGCAGGAGCACTACCTCCACCGCCACGCCAGCTACACCCATCACTCGCAGTGCAGGTCCTCCTAACAGGACCTCTGTCCTGAACTGCTCTGGCGACGTGGCAGTTCGACATGTGAGCAATCAGTGTGTGCCTGAGGACATGCGGCTCCTCGAGAAGATGAGCGACCGTGAGTTTTTGGAATCGTGGTGCCAAGATGAGGCGCGGGTAAATCCCTCGATACCCTTTCTTTCCTCTCCCTTCTTTCCCATGTCCGTGTTCTACCTTCTTTTTCTTTGTGTCCAGGCTGAGGCCAAGAGGGCCCTTTTGGCTATTAGGGCGACCCGGTCTATGACCCAGCCTGACCTCATCAGGGAGAACAAGACTCTACAAGAGAGAGAGCGCAGTGTTATCGGGCTCTGGCTAAGGAGAGAATAGCTGAGACGAAGATGGCTAGGGAAGAGCTGGTCGAGATGAAGAAGGCTCAAGACAAAATGATGGAGACAGCTCGTTCTGAGGTGAGGGATGAGGCTCTTGCCGAGGCAAGGAGCTTAGCGGACGAGACACTGGCCAAGGCTAAGGAAGAGTGGAGAACTGAATTCCTAAACTCCGAAGAGGGCCTGCGGCTGGTGCAAGTCAGTAGGGAGGCGACACATAGAGCCTTCCTAGGTTCCAAAGAGTTATACTCTCTGCTCTTTCCAGAGGCGGTTGTCTATTACAACTTTGGCTTAGACGAGCAAACCAAGTGGACCCAGGCCAACCCTGGGGCCCCTTTTGATCGAGCCCTACCTCTAAAGAGCCCTCCCGAGCCTACCTTCTTTGCCTATGCTCCAGAGAAGGACCACCTTCATACTGCTAGAGCCGCGGAGTTCGCCGAGCACATTTTCTCGGTCTTTAATTCTCTCGCGCCTGAACAGTCTCAACCAGACCTGACTCTTGCCGTGGTTCCCCAACCTTCTTCTTCTCCCTCCCCAACCTTTGCAGGTTTGGGTGAGCTGCCAGGCGGGGCTTCCCCAGGCGCCCTGTTTGAAAATGCTGTCGACCAGCTGGCTGCCGAGCTTGATGCTGAGATAGAGGCTGAGTCTTAGAGTGTTTAGGACTTTTGTTTTCCTCCAGATAGACTTGTAGTTGGCCTGTGTGGCTGGTCTGGCTCATGCTGTTTTCCTTGAATTTGCGCTTTAAATTTTCATTAATGAATATGTTTTATCCTTATTCCAACTCTTGAACTTTAGGGTTTCCTGATTTTCCGAAAACCCTAGTACTTTTGATTCCTTTTCCACATGCCTTTAACCCCTTTATATACCTGAATATATGATTCATTTTCTCTCAATTCTCTACAATGGCTTCTTCTCCTCTTCTCGAAGAACTTGACATTGTGAAACGGAAAAATATCTCATTGGTCGTTGAAAACTTCAAGCTTTCCGATAAGCTGGCCATGCTAATGGAGAAAATCGGCTATTTTTGCCGGCTTCTAGAAAGAAAGCGACAGAACAAACGTCACTATAAGAGGGAGTGGGTTGAGCTCCGTCAAGTCAATCGTCAGCTTCAGGAAGAGAAAGCTGATCTGTGGAAGTCGGTGGCCCGTCTGACCGTCGCTGCCGGCGAGGCGCATACTCTTTCCAAGCGCGCCGACAAGTACCACCAGCATTTGCACGAGACCGAGCGTGAGCTTTGGCGTGTTCGCCGAGCTTTGGCTTTGGATCGGAGGGCTCCTCGCGGATGAACACCTGTATTTATGTTTTGTTGTTTTCCATATTCTGTAATCAAAATTGCCGACCTTCGCCGGAGGTGTGCGCAATCTATTTTTGTGTTTTCCCCGAACTTGATGAATGAAATATCTACATTAACTAGAATTTTTTCTCAAGGAATCATGAAAAGTAATGCTCTTTAACGACAACTAATCCTGGTGTCTTGCCTATTTGCATGCAATTTTTCATTCGCCAGAATAAAAATTTTAATCGATTCATTCTTTGTTCAAACATGCAAATTGTGTTTTTCCAAGCGCTGGCCAATCCAAACTTGTTAAATTCACCTTTTCAAGGCCTCCGCCTTTTATCAGATCTTGCTTTGGTTCTGACCAGCCAAAACAAACATTTTATGAGCTTTGGGCTGACAATCAGGTTAGGCCTTAATGGGAGTTTTCATACCTGGCTAGCTCTGGCGCGCCTGTTTAAACAAGTAAGCATTTCTTAATGATCAATCACCCTAATCAATCCTAGTGCATCTTGGCAACTAGGTCAGGCAATTTGGGGCATCCGCCCTTAACCAATCCTAGTTTAAACTGACAATCAGGTAAGGGAATTTGGGGCATCCTCCCTTAGCCAATCCTTGCTTAAACTGACAATCAGGTCAGGAAAAATCATGGGCAGCCGCCCTTAGCCAATCCTGGCTTAAACTGARAATCAGGTKAGGAAAAATCATGGGCAGCCGCCCTTAGCCAATCCTGGCTTAAACTGACAATCAGGTCAGGAAATGGGCAGCCGCCTTTAGCTAATCCTGGCTTAAAATGACAATCAGGTCAGGAAATATCATGGGCAGCCGCCCTTAGCCAATCCTGTCTTAAACTGACAATCAGGTCAGGAAATATTATGGGCAGCCGCCCTTAGCCAATCCTGGCTTAAACTGACAATCAGCTCAGGAAAATTGGGCATCCACCCTTAGCCAATTCTGGATTAAACTGACAATCAGGTCAGAAAAATTGGGCATCCGCCCTTAGCCAATCCCGGCTTAAAATGACAATCAGGTCAGGAAATTAGGGCATCCGCCCTTAGCCAATCCGGGATTAGTTATGGACATGTAATTAATCTGGAAAACGAGGAAAAACCTACAATTCGTATTCAATAAAATAGATAGACATCAGAAATTACAACTAAGTATAAAAATCTCTCAAATTTATAACACTCCAAGCATGAGGGATCTCGGTCCCATCCATTTCTTCTAGCTTATAAGCTCCTCCAGCCAAGATCTGGGTGATTCGGAATGGTCCTTGCCAAGATGCATCCAATTTTCCCATTGTCTTTCCCTAGTCAGCTCTTTTAAGGACCAGGTCTCCTACCTGGAAGCATCTCCTGCGGACCGTTTTATTGTAAGCTGCTCGGATACGTCCCCGTACATGTTCCATTTTTACCAATGCTTGATCTCTTTTCTCCTTAATTAGATCTAAAGCATCTTGCACTAAATATTCATTCTGCTCCTCATCGTAGCTCTGCACTCTGTGGGTTTCGAGGCTGACCTCCGCCGGAACGATGACATCCATGCCATATACCAGGCTAAAGGGGGTTTCGCCGGTGCTCTCTTTAGGGTTTGTGCGATATGCCCAAAGTGTCTCACTCAACTCTTCCACCCATTTACCCCGAGATATTTCTAATCGAGATTTGAGCCCCTGGACCAGTATGCGATTAGTCACCTCGACCTGGCCATTTGCTTGTGGATGATAGACAGACGTGAAATGCTGCTGAATTTTCATTTTTGCATACCAGGCTTTAATTTTAGCTCCCATAAACTGGGTACCATTGTCTGATATCATTACCCTTGGTACGCCAAAGCGACACACAATTTTTTTCCAGATGAAGCCCATCACCGCCTCTTCCGTTATTTTAGCCAGAGCTTCTGCCTCGACCCACTTGCTGAAATAGTCAATGGCTACAATGAGGAACCTTTTCTGAGCTGGAGCCATTGGGAATGGACCAACCAAATCGATCCCCCATTTTGCAAAAGGACAAGGAGAGCTCATTTTCATCAGCTCTTCCGCCGGTTGGTGAGTCAAAGGGGACATCATCTGACATTTTTCACATCTTTTTACGAAACCCTCAGCCTCTTTCCTCAGCGATGGCCAGAAATAGCCGGCCGGCCCTTAGTATTTTGCTAGCTAGGGCTCTCGCCCCCATGTGATTACCGCAAAAACCTTCGTGAACCTCTTTGAGGACTTAGATGCCCTCTTCTGAACTCAGACATCGCAGCAAAGGTCGCCCAAACCCACGCCGAAACAGTGTTCCTTTGACCAGACAGAAACGAGCAGATCTGACCCTTAGTTTTGCTCTTTCCATCTGGCAGCTCTCCTTTTTCTAAGTAAGCAATTATAGGAGAGCGCCAGTCATCTTTTTCATTTATGGAATAGATCTTCTCTGTACCGAACTCTGTATCCGCTCTTAATAGCGTTATTGTCCTTTCTCGGTAGTCTACGGCCGAACTTGCAATTTTGGCCTAATAATCTGCTCTTCCATTTTCTTCTCGGTGAATTTGCAAGACTGTCAGGGTTTTCAAGTCTTTAGCCAACTCTCAGAATTTGGCTAAGTATTTCTGCATATTCTCGTCCCTTGTCTCAAAATCCCCATTTACTTGTTTACAAACCAACTGAGAGTCCACCTTTGCACATACTTGCTCTGCCCCCAAATCCTTAGCCATCTGGACTCCTCTCAAGAGGGCCTCATACTCGGCCTCATTGTTAGACAGGGCATAATTCAAGCGTATGGCATACTCAGTGGCTACACCCACTGGGTCAATTAAAACTACTCTGGCTCCGCAGCCCTGGCTTCCTACGGAGCCATCCGTAGACATTGTCCACTCTTGTTTTTCATCGGATGGGCTGGTCATTTCTTGCATAAAATCGGCTAGCGCCTGAGCTTTGATGGCCGTCCTGGTCTCAAATGCGATGTCAGATTCGCTAAGCTCAATTATCCATTTGACCAGCCTCCCCGACGCCTCTGGATTTTTCATGATAGCTTTCAATGGCAAGTTTGTTCGCACGATTATGATATGAGAGAGAAAATATGGGCGCAGTTTGCGAGCTGTGCCCACTAGAGCTAGCATTGCTCGCTCTATCTCCACATACCGCATCTCGCCATCATGTAAGACCTTGTTCCAGTAATAAACCGGTCTTTGCATCTTGCCTTCTTCCCGGAGCAAGACAGAGTTGACTGCTTGTTGCCCGACTGACAAGTACAATACGAGGGGTTCCCCTGGGACGAGCTTCGTGAGCAAGGTCATGCTGGCCAAATATTCCTTCAGCGTTCTAAACGCATTCTCACATTCACTTCTTCATTCAAACCGAGCCTTCTTTCGCAACGCTTGAAAAAAGGGGAGGCTCTTCTCTGCCGAGTGTGAAACAAATCGGCTCAAGGCATTGATACGTCTCGCCAGACATTGCATCTCCTTAACATTATTGGGCGCCTGCATCTCCATAATTGCCCACACTTTCTCTGGGTTGGCCTCAATGCCCTTTTCTGTAACCATATACCCCAGAAATTTACCATCTCTGACTCCAAATGTACATTTTTTAGGGTTGAGCTTCATCTTATATTTCTGTAGGGTATTAAAGGTTTCCTTCAAGTCATCCACATGCGAAGTCGCTTTCACACTTTTCACTAGCATATCATATACACATACTTCCATGTTTCACCCGAGCTGGCCTTTAAACATCTTATCCACTAACCGCTGATATGTGGCGCCTGCATTTTTGAGCCCAAACGGCATAACCACATAGCAGTATGTCCCCTTTGGAGTTATGAAACTAACTCCCTTCCAATCCTCCTTTGCCAATCTGATCTGGTGGTAGCCCTGCGAGGTATCCATCATGCTTAAGAGTTCGCAACTAGAAGTGGAATCGACCAGCTGGTCTATCCTTGGCAGAGGATAATGATCTTTCGGACAGGCGCAGTTAAGGTCTTGAAAATCGATACACATTCGCCAGTCCTCCTGAGTTTTGGGAACCAGCACGGCATTGGAGAGCCACTCCGGAAATTGGATTTCCTGGATGTGTTTGGCCTTAAGTAACTTCTCCACCTCGGCCTCGATTATGGCCTCCTTTTCAGGCCCGAAGCTTTGTTTCTTTTGCTGAACTGTTTTCATATCAGGGCTTATGTTGAGGTGATGCTCCGCCACCTCTGGGTCAATTCCCACCAGGTCTTGGGGAGACCAGGCGAACACATCCGCACTATCCCTTAATAATGAGAACAACTCTGTCAAGATTTCTAGGCTGAGGGTTGTCTCTACACGGAGGGCTCGGCTTTCATCTCCTGGGACTATCTCCACCAGCATTATCCCTTCTTCTCGCCTAGCCGGGTCTGTCCTAGGCTGTACTATCTGAGCCCTTTTGCTCTGCCGCTCTTCCACATTACGCCTAATGCTTTCTACATATGTTTGTCTTGACGTGTATTAATCTCCTCTTGCTTCACCTACTCCATCCTGAGCGGGAAATTTTAGTTTCATATGATAAATTGAAACTACAGCCTGAAATTTGCTCAAGGAAGGCCTTCCTAACATCACGTTGTAGGAAGAGGGCGCATCCAATACCAGGAACCGAACTGTCCTGGTTTGTTTAAACGGCTCATCCCCTAGCGTGACTAGAAGGTTAACTGCTCCGAGAGGTTTCAGTGCCCCTCCTGCAAACCCGACCAAAGAGGTCGTAACTTCCTCCAATTCCACATCCAGGTCCATCTTTTTAAAGCAATCGTAGAACATAATATCCGCTGAGCTTCCCGTGTCTACGAAAATGCGCCTGACAGTGTAATTTGCTATGGTGGCCGTGATTACCAAAGCATCCATATGAGGGATCAGGATCCCATCCTCATCCTCTGAACCAAAGCAGACGTTTGGACTCGGGGCTACCTGCCCTACCTCCCTTCCTCTCCTCACTAGATCCCGCGCTGCATGGACATAGCTGTTTTGGGTTCGCCTGGAATACTCATCCCATTCGCCTCCAGTAATCATTTGTATCTCCCCCCGAATGATCTGGGCTTGATCGTTCCTTCTTCCCCCACTTTGCGTATCGTTTTGCACATTCTTGTTCTGCTGAGGTCGGTCATTGGTACGATAGACAGGCCTGGTTTCGTCCCTTCTCATCCTCACATACTCTTTGAGGTGCCCTGCTTGCACCATTCTCTCCAATTCATCCTTAAGGTGCGTACATTGATATGTGTCATAGCCATACTCGTTATGATATCGACAGAAACGGTCCGATCACTCTTTCCTTGGCTTCAACGAGTAGGTCTTGGGCCATTTGAGGTCTGGTTGTCTTTCGATCGCTTGCAAGATCTCACCCTGAGGGGTCGCCAGATGTGTGTATTTGTCAAAGCGAGGTCGACCTCCAGATGGGTCTAGTCTAGACCTTTTCATCGGCGCCCTGTCATCCCTGTCGTATCTTTCTCTTTTCTTTTCTCCTTCGTCCTTAATCTTCAGAGCTTCTTCCAAATAGATGTATTTCTCAGCTCTTTCCAAGAGCTCTCCGAATTTCAGAGCTGGTTTGACAACCAGTGATTGGAAGAACTCACCTCTCCGCAGGCCTTGCGCCAGAGCGTTGACCAACAACTCTTCTGATGCGGATGGCACTTCCAGCTTTGCCGTAGTGAAACGGTTGATATAGGCGCGTAGACTTTCACCTTCCTTCTATTTGAGACTGAAGAGCTCTAGCGGCATCTTCTGGTACTTCCTGCAACTTGTGAACTGGTGCAGGAAGGCAGAGCTGAACTCATTGAAATTGATAATAGATCGAGGCGGCAATTGGCTAAACCAAAGCTGTGCTGATTTCGTGAAGGTCATCGGAAAGACCCGGCACATAACAACGTTCGAGAATTTGTGTACAGCTGCCGCGATCTCAAATCGGCTCAAATGATCCCAGGGATCGGTAGTCCCGTTGTACTCAAAACCCAACGACCTATAGGAAGCCGGCACGTCATCACGCATGACCTCTTCGGTAAACGGTGTGCCCCTTCGCGTCTGAACCACACCATCACTCGTCATTTTCTTCTTAAATTCCCTTACCTCTTTCTGCAAACTCTGCATCTGTTCCATCAAGCCTGTATTGACCTGGCAGGATGTTTTGCTGTCAGAGGTGGAGAAGTGCTCATCCCTATCATGGAGTGTAGTTCGCTCTGAGGTCTGATTGCGCAACGGCTCGGTTGCTGCAAACGGGATCGTCTGATCTGGCCGCAGGCCTGGTGGTGGAGTTGAAATCTCAGCAAATTTTTTCTCCACAGCCTTGCCGATTAACTCAGACAGCTGCCTGAGCAAGGCATCGTTCAACAAACCACCAGTAGTAGGCGTCGGTTCTCCTAAGGAGGGTGGCACGGTGCCAGATCCTACTGCAACTGATGGCTCCGCCTCCCCAGGCCTCGCCGATGACGGCTCAGCCGACCGTGGCATACCCCACAGTGCAGCGGAGCTGGGGGTTCCGCCAAGCTCCCCCACCAAGCTCCGTCGGAGACCAGCTGAAGCCATTGAAAAACTCTCACGTCCTAGCTTTATCGAGATTCCCACAGATGGCGCCAATTGTTTTGTCCCAAAATATGACCAACGCCAAGAACAACGCCTGGAACCTTGAACACCCCTTTGGAACTGCACACAAAAACACGTTAGAAAGGACCACCGGTGGTTTTCCGGTGGAAACCTCTCTGATGCTTAAGTCAGTAAAGTGTATGAGGTTTCTCTTAGCAAACAAAGAAGGAATTCACAAAGAATGACATACCTCTCTCTGCCTTGGGGCTGAGATATTTATAGTTTTATCCAAGTGGGGACCCCAACCGGGATCCCAGGGGCACATGCCGCGAATCAAGGGCCGTTGTGCAACCAATTCTGACAAGTGGTCCCACTTGTCTCCTTACTGAGAGTCAGGGAAACAAGTCTTCCTTACTCCAGCTCTTTCTCTTCCTTCTTTTCTACATCGTCTCAGTTCTGTCTATAGGAGTCAGGAGAAATCCCGAGCTGGTCTCATTGTATCTCTTTTTATTCCTGTCACTTAAGATCAGGTCTTCCCCAAATCAGGTCTAACTTATCGTGGTCCCACCTGTCTTCTCAATGAAGGCCAGGAGGCCAGGTCTCCCCTGGGCCTGCTCTTCCCTCTTTTCAATCGGCAATTCTGTCCCACTCGGAACAATTCCTGGGCTAGGGTGGCGCCCTCTCTGATCCCTTATGCTTTTAAGAAAAGCCAGGTCAAACCTTGTCAAGGCTTAAACTGTCCTGTTCTCCCTTCTTTGAGTTTCTGAGTCCAGGTCTATCCCAATCCTTGTCTGACCTATTCATGCCCCATCAACAATCATGAAAGTACAGGAAGGTACACATTATCTAATCATTCAATTACTTTCCAAAATTCTCTTCATACACTAACTTAAGCATTGAAGGGGGTTCGCCGGAAAACCCTTCCGGTCCCCGTCTGACATTTGTTGTGGGTGCAGGCATCATTTTTCCAATTTTTGGGGATTGTTCTTGGAAGATAGAAGGCAATTATTCGTACTTCATTTTTTCTCATAACAAATAATTGGCGCCGTCTGTGGGAAATCAAATCGAAGTTTTAAGACGTGAGTTTTTGGACGTATAAATGGAAGAATTGCAGAGAAATCTCGCTGAAGATCTAAATAAAACACCGGGGACGAACACGAAAGGGAAAGCTGTAGAAGGAACGAGCATTCCACGGGACGGACCTTCAGACCCGGTCATCCAGGCCCCTAATCTGACACCTAGAACGGGATTCTCATCAGGCCCAGGAGCTAACCCTTTAGGGTCATTATTTTTGGAGCAATTTTCGGGTGTTATCACGCAAGCTGTCGAGGAGGCAGTGGACAGGAGGCTGGCTAGCATGAGTATGCCACTATCAGCACCACCTAAGAAGTGTAGCCCGATAGGAGATAATAGGACTAAGATGGTCCACGGCTCGGGACCTCTAGATGATGAGTGTACAACTGTGTCAAAGGATGACACTTTTGGCAAGACTATTTCTGACTTGCCAGAGGTAATATAGGACCTGCATAAGGAGGTGAGGGAGCTGAAGAGAAAATTGTCTAACAATGCCCCCCTTCCAAGAACTCATCGGGCGACTCCGTTCGCGTAAGAGGTTCTGAAAGATACCTTGCCAGTCAGTTACCAATCAATTGGTTTTGAATACGACGGTACGTCAGATCCGTTTGACCACCTATGCAGATACGAGAACTCAGCAATAGTGTACCAGTTCTCAGACGTAGTAATGTGCAGAGTTTTCCCCACTACTCTTACCAAGTCAGCACAACTTTGGTTCAGTCAGCTACCACCAGGGTCAATACGCAATTTTGACGAATTCAGCGCAGCTTTCCTACATCAGTTTGCCAGCTGTAGGAAGTATCAAAAAATGGCGTTGGAGCTATTCAGCATCCAACAGAAGGAGCGAGAAAGCTTGAGGGCTTATATAAATCGATTTACTACGGCTAAATTGGAGGTACCATCAGCCTCCGCGGAAACTCTGATGAACGCACTAGCCCAAGGGCTGAAGAAGGGGGAATTTTTTCAGTCTCTCGTCGTGGAACCACGATAGAGTTTTGGAGATCTCTTAGCTCGAGATGAGAAGTTTATCAATCTAGAAGAAGCTTTGAGGGTGAAGGATGATGTCGATAAGCGTAGGGATAGAGGTGAAGAAATTGATAGGAGAAAGGAGAAGGGAGAGGATAGAGAATCAAACAAAAAGCCCAGGCCGGAGCTAGGAATTAGCAAAGCACGAATAGATCGGTATACACATCTAGCTCTCCCACAGGATGAGGTGTTCGTAGCAATCGAGCATCGACCGGATTTAAAGTGGCCTCGAACATATTCGGCGACTCCTCGAAGGGAGAAGCCCGATAATTTTTGCCATTTACATAACGATTATGGCCACACTACCGAGCAGTGTAGTCATTTGAGGGATGAGATAGAAAGACTTATCCAGGCAGGACATCTGAAGGAATTTGTGCACATAGAACAGAGTAGGAGCAAAGCAACCTTTAAGAAAGGGAGTAGGCGGTTTTTGCCAGCACATCGCCAAGAGCTAAGAGCTGAGGAGAAAGAAAAAGAGCCTCCAAGGAGGGGGGTGATTAAGATGATTGTGGGAGGACCTGGAGAAGGTGATTCAAATAGGTTACACAAGGGGTATGTCAGAGCAACTAATCAAGAAAGAAGGAGAGGGCTTGAGATCGGGAAGATGGCGGATGGCCCAATTATACACTTTGGGCCTCAAGATGTTGGGGAGGTTTTGAGACCGCATGCAGATGCTTTGGTGATTAGGGCAATGATAGCCAACTACGAAGTAGGACGTGTCTTTGTAGATACTGGGAGCTCAGCTGACATCCTATTTTTGGATTATTTAGAAAGGATGGACCTCGAGGAAAAATTGGTGCCAGTGGAGACCTCCTTAATCGGGTTCGCAGGAGGTACCATACAACCTCTGGGGTTAATAGTGCTTTCTGTCTCTTTTGGTGAGGCACAGTGTAGGAAGACTAAACTGATCCGCTTTTTGGTAGTGGATGCCTCTTCAGCATATAACGCTATGTTAGGAAAACCTTCACTCAACAGTTTCCAAACAGTGGTATCTATTTACCACATAAGAGGAGAAGTGGGAGAGGTCGGCAGTGATCAGTACATGTCGAGGAAGTTGTACATGAAAAGCGTAAAGCAGAGAAATAGAAAAGAAGGCATTGATAGAATAAATGCCTCAGGGGTTCACCCGTTACCCGATAAAGCAAAAGAACATGTTGAACCAGATGAGATGCTGATGATGGTGGAAATAGTTCCGGGAGAAGCACACAGAACTGTGCGCATAGGAACTACTTTGTCTCCAGAAATTTTGAAAAAGCTGGTGGATTTTTTACGTAATAATGCAGATGTGTTCGCTTGGTCCCCAAATGAGCTAGTGGGGATTGACCCTTCAATCGCAGAGTATAGGCTTAACATCAATCCCTCGTTTATGCCTGTCAAGCAGAAGAAAAGAGATTTTGGGGCCAAGAAGGAGGCCATCATTCGAGTAGAGGTGACGAAGCTGCTGGAAGCAAAACACATCAAGGAAATACGATTCCCCGAGTGGTTGTCCAATGTTGTTTTGGTCCCTAAAATGGAAGATAATTGGAGGATGTCCGTCGATTTTAGGGATTTGAACAAGGCTTGCCCGAAAGATCATTACCCTTTACCGCGAATAGACTAGCTGGTAGATTCAACGACAGGGTGTGAGCTCTTAAGCATGATGGATGCCTCTCAGGGTTATCATTAGATAAGGCTGGCGGTTGAGGATCAGAAGAGAGTCAGTTTTATCACACCTTTTGGCACTTATTGGTACGTAGTAATGCCTTTTGGCCTTAAAAATGCAGGGGCCACGTACCAAAGGCTTGTAGAAAGAATGTTTTCTCAGCAACTGGGTAGGAACATGGATGTATACGTAGATGATATGCTCGTGAAGAGCATCAAGTCGGCATCACATATTGATGATCTAGCGGAAACTTTTCAAACATTAAAGAAGTATTAGATGAAGTTAAACCCGAAGAAGATTCAAGCTATAATTAACATGACGCCCCCTAAAAGTGTGAAGGAGGTTCAGCGCCTAACCAGACGGTTAGCAGCACTGAATAGGCTTATCTCACGAGCTACAGAGCGTAGTCTCCCTTTCTTTAGGGTGCTAAGGAAAGCTCCAGGGTTTTGCTGGGATGAGGAGTTTCAGAAAGCCTTTGAGGAGCTTAAAGCTTATTTATCCGAGATATCACTTCTTACCAAACCAGAGCTAGGGGAAACATTGTACCTATATATGTCTATAGGGGAAGCCGCGGTGAGTACGGTGTTGGTAAAAGAGGAGGGTAAAAAGCAAACCCCGGTCTACTATGTCAGTAAGGCACTCAAAGGAGCTGAACTTCCGTATGCTGATATAGAGAAGGGAGCTTTGGCCTTGGTGGTTACTTCTAGACGTTTGAGGCCATATTTTTCTGCCCATAAGATAGTTGTTAGAACCTGCCTCCCTTTAAAGTCGGTTTTGAGCAAGCCTGACACATCTGGAAGGCTCATTAAATGGATAATTGAGATGAGTGAATTTGAAATTGAATTCCAAAGCCGAATAGCCATCAAAGCGCAAGCCTTGGCAGACTTTTTACAAGAGATGACTCGATCTCAAGAGTTAGAAGGCTTGTGGACAGTCTTTGTGGATGGGTCAGCATGTCAAATGGGATGTTGAGCAGGAATAGTATTGATTAGCCCAGAAGGGGTCGATACAGAGTTCGCCGTTTGATTAAATTTCTGAGCCTCTAACAACGAGGCAGAGTATGAAGCATGTATAAGGGGATTACAAATGGCTATGGAGATGGGGGCCAGAAGGATATCAGTGCATCTAGATTTGCAACTGGTATACAAACAAACTAAACGGAGAGTTTGAAGTTCGAGAAGATCGGTTGCAAAAATACGTCGACAATATGAAAAGATGCCTGGAGGAATTGGAGCACCTAGATTTAATACAGATTTCAAGACAAGAGAATGAGCGTGCAGACTATCTGGCTAAGGTGGCCAGCTCGGCAGTTGACTGCAAGGAAAGGCAGATAACTCTCTTAATGGCATTTGGAGGAGTGACAGAGGAGGCCGTAGCAGAGCTCATCGAAGGAGGAGATTGTCAAGCCGAGATAAGGGCTTATTTGGAGAAAGGTTCCTTACCTAATGATCGAAGTATGGCGACTAGGCTCAAGATACGGGCTGCTCGTTTTTGTCTGATAGGAGGGAATTTGTACAAAAGAGGCTTCGTGATGCCTCTCCTTAAGTGTCTGGGGACTAAAGAGAATGAGCAAGTGCTCAAGGAAATGCACGAAGGGTGTTGTGGCAACCATATGGGGGCCCGGGTTTTAGCTCAAAAAATCTTGAGAGCAGGGTATTTTTGGCCTTTTCTGAAAGCGGACGCAGAAAAAAAGGTGAGAAAATGCGAAAGGTGTCAGAAGCATGCTCCTTTGATACATAGGCCAGCCGAAGAACTCATGACCATGAGCGCAGCATGCCCCTTCACGAAGTGGGGAATCGACTTGGTGGGCCCTTTCCCTATGGCTTTAGGGAAAAGAAAATTTCTGGTGGTGGCTATATATTATTTTAGTAAATGGGTAGAAGCAGAGCCATTAGCAAGGGTTACGGAAGAAGCTATAGTAAAATACTTATGGAAGAACGTCGTATGCCATTTTGGGATACCCCGAATGCTTATCTCGGACAATGGCACTCAGTTTACAGGAAACGGTCTGAAGGAATGGTGCGATAGGATGAGATTAAGCAGAGTTTTACTTTGGTCTACCATCCCCAGGCTAATGGACAGGTGGAAGCCATTAATAAAATTTTGTTTCAGGGAATAAAGACGCGATTGGAAAAGGTTGGAGGAAAATGGGTTGAAGAACTCCCGTCAGTCCTTTGGGCTTACCGAACCAACCCAAAAGAGGCCACGAGAGAAAGCCCGTTTAGCTTAGTATATGGCATAAATGCCGTCATACCTGCAGAAGTGTGCGCTATGACTCACAGGATGTTAACATCCGATGAAAAACAGAACAAAGTGATGGTACGAGACTCTTTAGATCTATTAGCGGAAAAGAGAGAAAGAGCGTTCCTCTGGATGGAGGAGATGCGGAGAAGAATAAGAGCTGCTTATAATAATAGGGTGGCCAAGAGAAACTTCCAAGTTGGGGATTTGGTTTTATGAAGGGAAGATTTGGCCCGAAATTCTGGAAAGCTCGGGGCCAACTGGGAGGGACCTTTTCGAGTAACCCGAGTACTAGCAGGAGGTGAATATGAGCTCGCAGATATGGACGAAAGGGAAATCCCTCGAGCTTGGAATGTGGCAAACTTGAAGACTTACTTCGAATGAAGAAAATCTATGTTGGTAAACTTATCGTTGCAAATATTCCTTTAATGTACTTGGTTATGTGAGAAGTCATGTCTATAATAAAATTTGTTGTTTGAATATTTCATGATTTATCCGGAAATACCGAGCAGAAGCTCGGGGCAAATAAGTTGGCAAATGAAAAATCTACCCGCAGGGGTAAATCGAGTGATTACTCAAAGTCAAAGTTTACAAATGTCAACCTCAAAATCCTACCCGCTGTGGTAGGTCGAGTAGACACTCGAAGTAAATTTCAAAGGGCGGATGCCATTGAATCCATGTGATAAAAAACCTCAAAATCCTACCTGTTGTGGTAGGTTGAGTAGACACTCAGAATAAAATTTCAGAGTGTGGATGTCATTAAATAGCGTATTAAATACATCCATGCGAGAAAGTAGAAACATAAAGCATAACTAAAATTTACTTGAAACTAGACCCCAGGGCAAGCTACTTATTACATAAACATAAGGCTCCAGGGCCTAAAAGCCAGATCTAAATATAGAAGCTGGCAAGCAGAAATTTTTAATAATCAGAACGACGCTGAGCATTCTTTAGTTTCCAAAGCTCATGATCCACCTCACAAAACCTCAAATAGTATGTGTCAGCATGATGAGTCTCAGCCCTTGCGCTGTTAACCAGAGCTTTGTTCGCTTTATACAAACAATAGCAGGATTGGAAGGCTGAGTTGGTCTGGGGAAATGGTGAAGGGCGTGCTGCAGGAAGTGTGGCGGCTCCGAAAGAGTTAAGTCGGGTATCCTCCTCACTTGGGAGGAAAAGAGGACAGTCAGGGGTATCATCCAGAGCCGCCGCCTCGTCAAAAGTCTCCATCGACCCTCCTGAGGCTACCCATTCCTTCACCTTGCCCACATAGTAGTTCAGATAGAAGGGAATAGTCTTTACAAGAACCTTGTAAAGATCCTCCGAGTTGATAAAGTTGTGACGAGTAGCGTCTCGAACTCTTTGGATAACAGAAAAACCTTCTTCTGACTTGAGGGTAGCCCTCCCTTCCCACTTCTTCACCCTCAGCACGTGCCTTCTCAGCACTCAACATTAGTTCACCCTCTTGAGCTACCATCTGATTATTAACAGAGAAAACCTCCTCTTCTTTTTGCTTCAAAGAAGCCCGTGCTTGTTCCAGCTCAGAGGTCAGGGTGGTGATTCGACCTTGAGGAGCTTGTAGGTTATGCGCCAGTTTAGGGTCATTGAAACCCAGGCGTGCTCGGGCAGCAACATTGGAGGTAAATCAAAGAAGGTCGAATAAGACGAGATAAGTCGTATGGCCTGCGAGTGATTCGGTCGACGAGGTTTTGAGCGCA
>BMAC01001209.1:24166-49306 GCA_014905375.1 Phtheirospermum japonicum | reverse complement strand
ATATAAATAGTAGACTTCTTTCATTTTGTAAAACACCTCTCATTTTCTCCCAACCCAAGCATGGGGTTTGGGATTAAAAAATCATCTCTCTAGTTTTTAAGATCTAATTTCTCTCTCTTAGGTTTTAGATTAAATTTCAAGCTTTGATGTAATTTCCTTTTCTAGATTTAGATTTAATTTCAAGCACCTCCTTGGGTTTGTAAGCCTAAGAAGAATCCAAATACTCCTTTGGATTGTTACTTTTGATGCAATTTCATTCAAGCTTTGTTTCCTTTCTTAATTCAAGTAAGTTCCCTTTTAATTTCATGTTTTATGCTTTAATTCCATGCTTGTTCTTCATTTTCATGCTTTGTTCCTCATGTTATGCTTTTTGTCCTTAGCACCTTGAATTCATGATGAAACATTATGATTTGGCTATGGAATCTAGATGAGTGACACATCTAGATCATAGATCGGCTCTTGGATCGTCTTGATTTTGAGATTTTGCTATGCTTTATTTGCAATTTTTATTTTTATGCATAGTTTTAGGTTAAATCTTAGATCTACTCTTTGTTACTTGTTATTTTCCTTAAAGTTTTGAAACTTTCTTCTTAATTTCCATTGCTCTTTACATCTATGCTTTCAATTTTAGTTAATTTGTTTCGAATTCAATCATGTACGAGCAAAATCAAACCTCCTCAATGCAATTTCAATAAAAACACAAGCAAGCCGATAAATCACACAAGGCTACTCACTAGTTTGCACCGAATTTGGGAGTAAAATCAAAAGAGCTTTTAGAGATTTGTAATCGTTTCACGAGAAAATGTTGATTATATATATATATAGGCGGGTTTGGACGAAGCATAAAAATTCAACCCTTCACACAAGAGGCCATAAACATGCAAAAACCCGACAAGTAAACTATTCAAACTTCCAAGCACGTGGAGTTGTTCAACAATGTAATAACGACTCAAAAGACAAAAAATTGACTCAACCATATAAATGCGCAAATAGTAAGCGTCACTTCGCCAAGAATGTGTTAGTTCGCCAAGGCTCGAGTTAAGAACAACAAAACATGCTTTTTTACACCCGGACCCTAACCACCTACCCACCCCACACTTAAACCATGCGATACCCGCATTTTAATGAACCAAGTAAAAGGAGGGGGAATAGAAACTTCCTTAACCGAGCGAGTTTTGAGTCGAGCTCGGTGGGGTCCACCTAGTCATCTAAGCAATCCAATCAAAAATCAAGCATGGCTAGTATCTCCCGGCTTCATGAACGCTACTAACTTATCAAATAGCCCAATGGTTGAAGTCGAAAAACCAAATCTAGAAAAGAAAATCACACTAAATTAAAAACTCAATATGTACACGAATCACAACAAAATATATTTTTTTATTTTTCAATTTTTCAAATGTTTTTGGATTTTTGGATTTTTGAATGTTTTTGGATTTTTCAATAAAAGAAAGAAAGAAAGAAATGGAAAGAACTTGGGTTGCCTCCCAAGAAGCGCTTGTTTTACGTCACTAGCTCGACGTACTCCCTTTTTTATCAAGGTGGAAAGATAACGGGAGGGATCACCAAAACGATCTCCTCCTTGTCGGGAGGAATCGTGGTCTTGAAGTGGCCTGACACTTCATCTAAGATCCAATAGAAATATTGAGCGGTTAACATTCCAATTGGGCAAGTAGGAGTTCGCATGGGTAGATCTTCGGGCGGGATGGTGGTTTTGAAATGCCCCGACGACTCATCAAGAAAGCAAAAGGAATATTGGCCGGCTAGCTTGTTCATCATGTAGTCGATAAACAGGGAAGGGAAACGATCTTTCTTTGTGGCTTCATGAAACTTCTTAAAATCGATCAACATCCTCCAACCCGTTAACACCCTCGTGGCCAACAATCTTCCTTCTTCATCCTCACGAACTAACGAGCCACTCGTCTTGGGCACCAAGTCAATGGGCTTCACCCACTCACTTTTGGAAATCACAAACATCAAGCCCTCCAATAACAATCTCCAAATCCCGTCTCTCATCATTCCATCAATAATCAAATTCAACAGGCTCACTCTCTCAACCACTCTCGGTCTCCAATCAATGGCATCCTTAAGAATTCTAAACCCTTCAACCATCATCTCTTCCTCTTCTTCTCGGTGCGAGTTTGCAAGGATAATAATCGACTTACTCTCTTCATCCTCCTCATTATAATTGTCAATTCTTTCAAGATCATCATCAATAACCCCCACCTCCCCCTCTAAAAAGTCGTTGTTGCCCTCAACGACACATCGAGACTCATCTCCACACAAAATGGGGTCGAATAGAGGCACAACGGGCTCATCGAGAAGAACAAGGGGTTTATCCTCACACCCCTCTATATCGAAAACCGGGCCAACCACGTCCTCATTAATCCAATTCTCAATATAAACCCGTTCGACCTTGTCCTTGATGAATTCCTTATATACCCATTCTTCACAAGACTCTTTTGAAGTAAAGGGCAAAGGATCAAGAGAGTTAAAATCATTCGAAAATGAAAACAAGTCCTCTTCCGATGGCGAGGCAACCAAATCAAGTACCCCACACTTATCGGTGAGCGTGACCGGAGGTATAGGGGAAGGTGGACTTGAGAATTGGCTTGTAATGGCCCATGGATCCGGATCGGGAGGTGGAGTAGTAGAAATCACCGGGATATGCGGATGATAAGGGCCCACATGAGGAGCACAAACCGGATAATGAGACAGCGGTGGAGCAAAAGATGACATAGCACAATTGGGTTCCACATGAAGTCCATGATCCCCATACACGTTCTCCGAGGGATGCGTTGGCGAGGAGAGGTCCGGGCAATAGTCGGGAAGATGATAACTCGTTCCACACCATCCACATCCCAAAAAAGGTCGGCTAACATCTCTCATAGTACGGATGGGGGGGCCACATGTGAAGTTAGAGCCCGGACCACCAAACAACTCATACTCTTCGAGATCTTGAGCGGTTAAAGGGGGAATTTGGGGAACACCAAATGAGAAGGAAAACAGAGTTTGCGACCCTGGGCTCGATTTGGCTCAAGATGGCTCGGCAATTGCTGAGCCTAGGCGCCCATGGCTCGGCAGGTGGCTGGCCTGGGCGCGCGCGGGCCTGGGCGCTGGGGCTGGCGAGCGCCTGGCGAGTGGGTTGGCAAGCGCTTGGCGACGAGTGTGGCAAGCGCCAGGCGCTGTGGCGTGAGCACTGCGCGCGGCTTGCGGCAGGCGCTGTCGGCAGTTGCGCGCAGGATGTGGGCGGGCACGCTCGGCCAGTTACGCGCGCTGCCTGCTGGGCGCTGCTCGGACACTGGGTAACCCAGTGTGGGCTGCGCCACCCAATGTGGGCAGTTTGGCGTGAATTTTGGCGAGTTGTGGCGCGAGTTGGCTAGTATTCTAGAATGTTTGGGCATTTTTGAGCCTCTTTTGGCTTGGAGTTTGGCTTGCCTTGGCTAGTAGTTTTAGCCTTCAATGCCTTTACCTATAAAAATAGGAATTTTAAACATAAAAATCCAAAATTGCACCAAACCTCCAATTAATTGAAGCCATTTAACCCAATTAAATATAAAATTAACAAGAAACACAAAAAAAAAACAAAAAAAAAAAGAAAAACAACCTAAAAGCCTAACGAAAAATGACTCAAAACTACTAAAATCAATATAAAGATCTATCTAACAACACAACAATTACATGCAAAACACCAGAAATGCAACAAAGTCAGTTTGAGGTCGAGGTTGAAAAATTTTTAGCCAAGAAAGGCCGGTAGCTGGAGATCGAGGCAAAGAATTTTCTACCAGAACTGTAAGAAAATCAGCTCGAGGTCGAGGAGGATCTTTCTTGCCAGAAATTCAAGGAAGTCAGCTCAAGGTCGAGGTTGAAAAACTTTAAGCCAAGAAAGGCCAGTAGCTTGAGATCGAGGCAAAAAATTTTTCTACCAGAACTGTAAGAAAATCAGCTCGAGGTCGAGGAGGATTTTTCTTGCCATAAATGCAAGGAAGTCAGCTCCGGGTCGAGGTTGAAAAATTTCAGCCAAGAGAGGTGAACAGCTCGAGGTAAAAAAAAATAAAAATTGAAGGGGCTCTAGATCGAAATTTTGATTATAACTCGGATGTAGGGCAAGAAAAACTTACTATGATCATATTTTGAGAAAATACGATCATAGTAGGGGGGGGGGGTAATTATTTCTGGATAAAAAAGATTAATGTCAAGCTCTTCGTTAGGTCTCTAGAATAGGGTCAACGCTCAATCTAGGATGTGCATACATCTCTAGATCTTACGGCCCATTAATAGACCATAAAAAGGAGTTCAGAGCTTTATCTCAAAATAGAATAGGGAAGAAGAAATTCTAGAAGGATGATGTGGCCTAAAAATGGGTCTGATTTCATGGAAACCCTAAGAAAGTACACCTATAAATAGGCAATCATGAAAGTACAGGAAGGTAAATCTCTTCATACGCTAACTTAAGCATCGGAGGGGGTTAACGGAAAACCCTTCCGGTCCCCGTTTGACATTTGTTGTGGGTGCAGATATCATTTTTCCAGTTTTTGGGGATTGTTCTTGAAGGATAGAAGGCAATTATTCGCAGTGGTTGCTTGTGAGATCTTCTCAAAATTATTGTCATCCATGCCGAGTTGAATGATAGAGAGAGCTCTTTGATCTTTTACCTTGTCTTCCTTTAAGGCTTTTCTTTCGGCTTGGTTTAAAGTAGCGAGATCTTGTGAAAAATAATATTCTCTTTCAATGGTTTCCCAAACATCTTGTCCACCAAGATATGTATTCATTTGAATGCTCCATCGATTGAAATTATCTTTTGAGAGCTTTGGAAATGGGAATGCTCCACTTGCGGCCATTGTCTTTTTAGAGAATCGAACCTCGCTCTGATACCACTTTGTTGGAAAATGTGGGCTCAAAATAAATTGCAGCGAAAAAATTATATAAACACTCTATTATTAATGAACTCTCTTAAACCCAACTCATACTTACAATGACAATTTACATGACTATTTATAGGACTAAACTACATAAATGAAAAGAGACAACTAATCATGTAAAGGCACAAAATATGAAAGGACACATATGTTCATGAATGGACACTATATCAAAAGTCACATCCATTATTTTAACCATGAATCTAGCTTATATATATTCTTCCACTTTCAACAGATATGTCTTTGTCTGTTTATAAGTTTTTTGAATTTTTTACGCATGGAGGTATCCCAAAATTCTCTAAATCCAATTCGGAATTTCAAACGTGATGAACTCAAAGGCTCGTCTTTTACATTTCCATCCAATGTAATTATGTTTTTCAAGTTTTAATTGACTTTGATTCTCTTAGAAGCTAGACATGATACTTGAGAAATGATTTTCTCTTCCCTGTTAGGAATAGATCAAACATTCATAGTTTAATTTTGTCTCAAATATGAAGTACAAACACTTGGCTAGGGATTAAATCTAATTTTTATACCAGTCAGACAGTCCCTCAGTTCTCATTAAATTGATATTAGTGTTTTTTATGTGTTTATCAATTCATTAATAATAGTACAGGCACAAATTATTCACATCTCCACCAATATATGTGCTTATAGAGGAGTTGTCGTGAGCCCCATGGTGCAAGCTCAGTGTTCGATCCAACTATGTTTTCCGATTGAGCTTGGGAACGAAAATATGGTAATATTATAAGTGATTCAAATTAGATATGAAATGGGGATTTATGTACTTTCATTATGGATATATTTTTAACATAGCAGGAAAATGGGGCCTTATATTACTTTCACCTACAGAGAACATTATCTTCTGCTTCTACTTATGTTGTAGATGGAAGATGTGAAATTATGAATGTCCTAGAGACAATCAGATTTAAAGACATTATACTTGATCAAAATTATTATTTATATCGTAATATATATCTGGCATTGCATTTATTGAATTATCATTTTGATTGTTTGTGATTATTCATATGAATGTTCCCGTAGAGTTAATATTGTCATTGATATGGTGAGATGTCATTGATAAAATATTACTCTTAAAATAGCCACGACTAACGATTATCAAGATTGAGATATTGATAATATAATATATGTCGGCATGTGGTCTGCATCACATTTTAGAGAATGCAGTAAGTCTCACGACTGCGAATAATAGTTATTCGTGATGGACACGTGGATACTTTGGAGAGTATTGGTAAGCCCTACTGATAAGTTATTTATTGTATGTCTATAAACTTATCAGTGTATAAAGCGTGTGATAATTCTTTGACTTGAGGTCCATACACACCTTATTTGCTGAGTGGTGTACTTTGACCATGACCAACGCTTGCACTCCTTTTGGGGTAGATACTGCTTGTGTTGGGTACACCATGATGTAAATGAAGGTGGTAGTTGAGCCAAGAAAGAATTTATTCCTCGATTGGAATTTCGAGAGAGATCACTCATAATCTCTATATTAGGTCGACTAAAGTCATTGGCCAATGCAAGAGACATATTCAATATAGTAATTGAATTATTGTCTAGTTGTCGACTAATAAAGATGAGATAAATTGATTAAGCCATTGGGATAGACACTTGGATAAATCTTAAGCTTAATCAAGTGATTCGGAATGAAAGGAATTTCACCAAAGCTTTGTATAAAGGTTATAATTTGCTGAGTTCAAGTTAATTTTTTTTTATATATTGAGTTCGTCCAGCTAAGCCGTCTAGGAGTTTTGTTTGGATCATCATTGGATTGATGTCATATATAAAGGCCTATAGGGTCACACTATATGCGATTAGTTTTCCGATTTAAGAGTGTATCAAGAAAGTATTAAATATTCAATTTAGAATTATAATATCTAATTGTTAATAATTATGATGTTAATTTCTATTTGATAGAAATTATTAAATTAAATTAAATTAGATTTGGATTTAATTATCTATGTTATATTAATGAAGGTACTTGGGCTAAAATTGTTTTGGGCTCATGTCTTGGACAAGTCCAAACTTTTTTACGATTAGGATTCTCTACCTAGTATAAATATAACATAAAGTCATAAGTGTTAGACAATGAAAATATGAATGAAAAACAATAGAGTTTTTAGAAAACATAAATCCTAATTTTGAGATTGAGAGTTCTTGAGCAGGGATTTCCTAGCTTTCTTCACCATAGCAATACACTGGAGTTGGATCTTGCAGTCGGAGAATTAATCGCGTGAATACCTTAGGGTTGAACTCGGACCTGGATACTGGGAGTTCAACTGACATCCTATTTTTGGATTGTTTGGAAAGGATGGACCTCAAGGAAAAATTGGAGCCAGTGGAGACCTCCTTAATCGGGTTCGCAGGAGGTACCATACAGCCTCTGGGGTTAATAGTGCTTTCTGTCTCTTTAGGTGAGGCACAGTGTAGGAAGACTAAAATGATCCGCTTTCTGGTAGTGGATGCCTCTTCAGCATATAACGCTATGTTAGGAAAACCTTCACTCAACAGTTTCCAAGCAGTGGTATCTATTTACCACATAAGAGGAGAAGTGGGAGAGGCCGGCATTGATCAGTACATGTCGAGGAAGTTGTACGTGCAAAGCGTAAAGCAGAGAAATAGAAAAGAAGGCATTGATAGAACAAACGCCTCAGGGGTTCACCCGTTATCCGATGAAGCAAAAGAACACGTTGAACCAGATGAGATGCTGATGATGGTGGAAATAGTTCTGGGAGGAGCACACAGAACTGTGCGCATATTAACTACTTTGTTTCCAGAAATTTTGAAAAAACTGGTGGATTTTTTACGTAATAATGCAGATGTGTTCGCTTGGTCCCCAAATGAGCTAGTGGGGATTGACCCTTCAATCGCAGAGCATAGGCTTAACATCAATCCCTCGTTTATGCCTGTCAAGCAGAAGAAAAGAGATTTTGGGGTCAAGAAGGAGGCCATCATTCGAGTAGAGGTGACTAAGCTGCTGGAAGCAAAACACATCAAGGAAATCCGATTCCCCGAGTGGTTGTCCAATGTTGTTTTGGTCCCTAAAATGGAAGATAATTGGAGGATGTGCGTCGATTTTAAGGATTTGAACAAGGCTTGCCCAAAAGATCATTACCCTTTACCGCGAATAGACTAGCTGGTAGATTCAACGACAGGGTGTGAGCTCTTAAGCATGATGAATGCCTCTCAGGGTTATCATCAGATAAGGCTAGCGGTTGAGGATCAGAAGAGAGTCAGTTTTATCACACCTTTTGGCACTTATTGGTACGTGGTAATGCCTTTTGGCCTTAAAAATGCAGGGGCCACGTACCAAAGGCTTGTAGACAGAATGTTTTCTCAGCAACTGGGTAGGAACATGGAGGTATACGTAGATGATATGCTCGTGAAGAGCATCAAGTCGGCATCACATATCGATGATCTAGCGGAAACTTTTCAAATATTAAGGAAGTACAGATGAAGTTAAACCCAAAGAAATGTGCGTTTCGAGTCAGGTCAGGGAAGTTTTTGAGGTATATGGTCATTGAGAGAGGGATTGAGGCCAATCCCGAGAAGATTCAAGCTATAATTAACATGACGCCCCCTAAAAGTGTGAAGGAGGTTCAGCGCCTAACCGGACGGTTAGCAGCACTGAATAGGCTTATCTCACGAGCTACAGAGCGTAGTCTCCCTTTCTTTAGAGTGCTGAGGAAAGATCCAGGGTTTTGCTGGGATGAGGAGTTTCAGAAAGCCTTTGAGGAGCTTAAAGCTTATTTATCCGAGATATCACTTCTTACAAAACCAGAGCTAGGGGAAACATTATACTTATATATGTCTATAAGGGAAGCCGCGGTGAGCACGGTGTTGGTAAAAGAGGAGGGTAAAAAGCAAACCCCGGTCTACTATGTCAGTAAGGCACTCAAAGGAGCTGAACTTTGGTATGCTGATATAGAGAAGGGAGCTTTGGATTTGGTGGTTACTTCTAGACGTTTGAGGCCATATTTTTCTGCCCATAAGATAGTTGTTAGAACCTGCCTCCCTTTAAAGTCGGGTTTGAGCAAGCCTGACACATCTGGAAGGCTCATTAAATGGATAATTGAGATGAGTGAATTTGAAATTTAATTCCAAAGCCGAATAGCCATCAAAGCGCAAGCCTTGGCGGACTTTTTACAAGAGATGACTCGATCCCAAGAGTTAGAAGGCTTGTGTACAGTCTTTGTGGATGGGTCAGCAGGTCAGACGAGATGTGGAGCAGGAATAGTATTGATTAGCCCAGAAGGGGTCGAGACAGAGTTCGCCGTTAGATTAAATTTCCGAGCCTCTAACAACGAGGCAGAGTATGAAGCATGTATAAGGGGAGTACAAATGTCTATGGAGATGGGGGCCAGAAGGATATCGGTGCATCTAGATTCGCAACTGGTATACAAACAAACCAAATGGAGAGTTTGAAGTTCGAGAAGATCGGTTGCAAAAATACGTCGACAATATGAAAAGATGCCGGGAGGAATTGGAGCACGATTTAATACAGATTCCAAGACAAGAGAATGAGCGTGCAGACTATCTGGCTAAGGTGGCCAGCTCGGCAGTTGACTGCAAGGAAAGGCAGATAACTCTCTTAATGGCATTTGGAGGAGTGACAGAGGAGGCCGTAGCAGAGCTCATCGAAGGAGGGGATTGTCAAGCCGAGATAAGGGCTTATTTGGAGAAAGGTTCCTTACCTAATGATCGAAGTATGGCGACTAGACTCAAGATACGGGCTGCTCGTTTTTGTCTGATAGGAGGGAATTTTTACAAAAGAGGCTTCGTGATGCCTCTCCTTAAGTGTCTGGGGACTAAAGAGAATGAGCAAGTGCTCAAGGAAATGCACGAAGGGTGTTGTGGAAACCATATGGGGGCCCGGGTTTTAGCTCAAAAAATCTTGAGAGAAGGGTATTTTTGGCCTTTTCTGAAACGGACGCAGAAAAATAGGTGAGAAAATGCGAAAGGTGTCAGAAGCATGCTCCTTTGATACATAGGCCAGCCGAAGAACTCATGACCATGAGCGCAACATCCCCCTTCACGAAGTGGGGAATCGACTTGGTGGGCCCTTTCCCTATGGCTTCAGGGCAAAGAAAATTTCTGGTGGTGGCTATAGATTATTTTAGTAAATGGGTAGAAGCAGAGCCATTAGCAAGGGTTACGGAAGAAGCTATATTAAAATAATTATGGAAGAACGTCGTATGCCATTTCGGGATACCCCGAATGCTTATCTCGGACAATGGCACTCAGTTTACAGGAAACGGTCTGAAGGAATGGTGCGATAGGATGAGATTGAGCAGAGTTTCACTTCGGTCTACCATCCCCAGGCTAATGGACAGGTGGAAGCCATTAATAAACTTTTGGTTCAGGGAATAAAGACGCCATTGGAAAAGGTTGGAGGAAAATGGGTTGAAGAACTCCCATCAGTCCTTTGGGCTTACCGAACCAACCCGAAAGAGGGCACGGGAGAAAGCCCATTTAGCTTAGTATATGGCATGGATGCCATCATACCCGCAGAAGTGTGCGCTATGACTCACAGGATGTTAACATCCGATGAAAAACAGAACAAAGTGATGGTACGAGACTCTTTAGATCTATTAGCGGAAAATAGAGAAAGAGCGTTCCTCTGGATGGAGGAGATGCAGAGAAGAATGAGAGCTGCTTATAATAATAGGGTGGCCAAGAGAAACTTCCAAGTTGGGGATTTGGTTTTATGAAGGGCAGATTTGGCCCGAAATTTGGGAAAGCTCGGGGCCAACTCGGAGGGACCTTTCTGAGTAACCCGAGTACTAACAAGAGGTGGATATGAGCTCGCAGATATGGATAGAAGGGAAATCCCTCGAGCTTGGAATGTGGCAAACTTGAAGACTTACTTTGAATGAAGAAAAGCTATGTCGGTAAACTTATCATTGCAAATTTTCCTTTAATGTACTTGGTTATGTGAGAAGTCATGTCTATAATAAAATTTGTTGTTTGAATATTTCATGATTTAAATCTGGAAATACCGAGCACAAGCTCGGGGCAAATAAGTTGGCAAATGAAAAATCTACCCGCAGGGATAAATTGAGTGATTACTCGAAGTCAAAGTTGACAAATGTCAACCTCAAAATCCTGCCCGCTGTGGTAGGTCGAGTAGACACTCGAAGTAAATTTCAAAGGACGGATGCCATTGAATCCATGTGATAAAAAACCTCAAAATCCTACCTGTTGTGGTAGGTCAAGTAGATACTCGGAATAAAATTTCAGAGGGTGGATGTCATTAAATAGCGTATTAAATACATCCATGCGAGAAAGTAGAAACATAAAGCATAACTAGAATTTATTTGAAACTAGACCCCAGGGTCAGCTACTTATTACATAAACATAAGGCTCCAGGGCCTAAAAGCCAGAGCTAAATATAGAAGATGGCAAGCAGAAATTTTTAATAATCAGAATGACGCTGAGCATTCTTCAGTTTCCAAAGCTCATGATCCACCTCACAAAACCTCAAATAGTACGTGTCAGCATGATGAGTCTCAGCCCTTGCGCTGTTAACCAGAGCTTCGTTCGCTTTATACAAATGGTTCACTTGTTCGCGAAGATCTAAAACTTCCTCACGGAGATGAAGAACATGATTGTTGGACGATTTCCAGTGGTCTCTGTACAACTGTTTATGCTGCCCTTTTCTTTCCAGTTGACGGAGGAGCTTGGTTACTTCCTCCTGAGGTTCATAAACGTCCGGCGGTGGACTTGCTGAAAATTCAGACATATTTGGATAAAGAAAAGTAGGAAGGAGAAAATGGGAAATAAGTGCCTATATAACAAAAATTTTCCTCCAAAACATTTGAAAGATTGTACGAAAAAAGTACGTGGCCCGCCCAAACGAAGCATAAGGTCGAGATACKTTTTAAAGAGTTATTGCTAAATAAGTAGAGCATAAATTAAAGAAAGATCTCGATCCAGTCAAGCAAACAGATACGAAGATAGAAATAACGGTAAAATACGAAACAACACAAGTCAAAARAGATGTCAAATCATTCAAAATAAAGTTTGGGTTACAAAACGACATCACTGATAAACTAAAAGAGGTTACACCCAACCCCAAGACACTACTGCCCGTAGTCAGCAGTAGAAAGAAGATTCTCCTCGAGCTCCCTACTGAATCGGCTGGCCTCGATCTCTTCACAAAACTGGGAATCGCCTAGTCCTTGGTTGGCGCCATCGATCAATGAGGGAGTAATGGGAATAGKAGGATTGGAAGGCTGAGTTGGTCTGGGGAAATGGTGAAGGGCGTGCTGCAGGAACTGTGCGGCTCCGAAAGAGTTAAGTCGGGTATCCTCCTCACTTGGGAGGAAAAGAGGACAGTCAGGGGTATCATCCAGAGCCTCCGACTCGTCAAAAGTCTCCACCGACCCTCCTGAGGCTACCCATTCCTTCACCTTGCCCACATAGTAGTGCAGATAGAAGGGAATAGTCTTTACAAGAACCTTGTAAAGATCATCCGAGTTGATAAAGTTGTGACGAGTAGCGTCTCGAACTCTTTGGATCACAGACAAACCTTCTTCTGACCGGAGGTAGCCCTCCCTTCCCACTTCTTCACCCTCAGCACGCGCCTTCTCAGCCCTCAACATTAGCTCGCCCTCTTGAGCTACCAGCTGATTTTTAACAGAGAAAACCACCTCTTCTTTCTGCTTCAAAGAAGCCCGTGCTTGTTCCAGCTCAGAGGTCAGGGTGGTGATTCGACCTTGAGCAGCTTGTAGGTCATGCGCCAGTTTAGGGTCATTGAAACCCAGGCGTGCTCGGGCAGCAACATTGGAGGTCAAGGCATAAGCCTATAAAGAAGTATATATGTAATTAGACCGATCTCTGGAGGATAAATGGAAACCCCACTCAAGAATAAGTACAAGCTGGAGAGTTTGGGGGTACATACTTTTGAAAGAGCTAAATTCCAGGTGTCGAGAAGCTCTGCGTCTCCTAACTTGTCCACCCACTCCCGATCGGTAGTGGGACAAACCCCTTGAACGTAGTGAGTGGCGATCAAGCCATCATCATTCCTTAAGATGCTTTGCGTGAAGAATGATTGATTCGGGGTCGAAGGAGAAGGATCTTGGGAAGAGGTAATCCTGGCCCTTTTCACAGGAGGGAGATCAGTCCCAACTAACGCTGGCTTATTTTGAGGCTCGTCGGAGCCCGTACCAGTGGGGGGCTCGAGAGTTGGTTTTGGGAGAGCCCGACCTACTGACACAACTTTTTCCCGTGCCTCCCCGGGTTTAGCTAGTAGTTTCTTGAACATTGTGTCTGCAAAAATGAAGATAAAAATAAGAAAAATATAGACAAGTAAAAGCAGGACAAAGACTAGAGTTGGGCGGTTTACCAATGTCCGCTTCGAGAGGGGACTTGAGTGGGCTAAGACCATAGTGGTAAAGCAAAGAAGGGCGAATAAGATGAGATAAGTCGTATGGCCTGAGAGTGATTCGGTCGACGAGGTTTTGAGCGCCTTGCGAGCGCTTTTTTATGTTATACTTCCGTTGAACAGGGATCTGCCATATTCACTCAGTGGGAAAATCCAAAGATTCAGAAGATCTAACAAAAAAGGATTTTTGCTTCCATTCTTGATTCGAGGTGGGAGCTTTACATAAGAATTTGGCATCCCCCCGAGAAGAAAAATAAAAGAAGCCGGGGGGTTGAGAGATTTGGCTTGAAAAAGAGAAAAGAACAGGGAGGCAGTGGGTTTAATTCCTAAGTATTGAGCCACTATTATGGAGCCTACCATATTCCTAAAGGAGTTCGGGGCAAATTGATTAAGAGGAATCTCATAGAGACGAGAAATCTCCATTAACAGAGGAGGAATCGGGAAACGCAGGCCCCCATCCCAGTGGACAAGATAGAAGGTCAAGCAGTTCGGGGGTGGATGAGGGGCTCAATCTTCAGGGGAAGGAAGGATTAATTGGTAAGAAGAGGGGATTCCTGTGTTAGAACGGATATACCCCACTGTTTTATTAGATATGGTACAGGATATATGACGTGGGTCTAAGAGGGGAAGAGCAGAGGATAAAGGTTCCCCTGAGTGGTGGGGAGCCGAATAAGACTCACTCTGGGGAGATGAGGTATGCCTTAATGACCCCGAGTTCTCGCCCTGCTCGGGGGGAGGGATGAGTGCAAGCCTCATGTCGTCGGTGGCAGTGTGCGATGATGAAGGGACAGACATTATGGAAAGTTGATACTAACAGCAATAAAATAATAAAAGCAATAAACACATATAAACAAAGGGATATTAAGTAAAAGGGATCAAGTAATACCTATGAAGAGGATTTAACTCCTGGGAAAATGAAGAACAATCTGACGATTATTTGAAGATTTGAAGATCGAAAAGGTTGAAGATTTGAAGATTTGGGGAGTGAAGATGTCAGAGGAAAAATCTTGTCAAAACTAAAGAAATTCTAAACACCAAGTAAGAATAGGGAATGTAATGAGTAGAAATAAAAGGTTCTAGGAAGGTTAAGGGTTTGGTAAGAAGCTGGAAAGGCACATCTTCTAGGGAGAAGGAAAAACCCTAGGGAAAATTAGCTAGAGGTAAGGCTTTAATAGGGCCTGAAGAATCGATGGAAATTGCTTATTGGGCCGCATTAGCTCGAGGAAAGGCTTTAATTGAGCCTAAAAATTGACGGAAATTGCTTATTGGGCCGCATTAGCTTGAGGAAAGGCTTTAATTGGGCCTGAAAAATCGATGGAAAATGCTTATTGGGCCGCATTAGCTCGAGGTAAGGCTTTAATTGGGCCTAAAAAATCGATGGAAAGTGCTTATTGGACCGCATTGGCTCGAGGTAAGGCTTTAATTGGGCCTGAACAATGGAGGGGATGTGTTTATTGGGTCGTAATAGTTCGAGCCAAGAAAGGCCAATAGCTCGAGGTCGAGGCGAAGAAATACTAGAAAATCAGTTCGAGGCCGAGGTTGGAAAATTTTTAGACAAGAAAGGCCAATAGCTCGAGATCGAGGTGAAAGATCTCTTGCCAGAAATGCAAGGAAGTCAGTTCGAGGTCGAGGTTGAAAAATTTTTAGCCAAGAAAGGCCGGTAGCTGGAGATCGAGGCAAAGAATTTTCTACCAGAACCGTAAGAAAATCAGCTCGAGGTCGAGGAGGATCTTTCTTGCCAGAAATTCAAGGAAGTCAGCTCGAGGTTGAGGTTGAAAAATTTTAAGCCAAGAAAGGCCAGTAGCTTGAGATCGAGGCAAAAAAAATTTCTACCAGAACTGTAAGAAAATCAGCTCGAGGTCGAGGAGGATTTTTCCTTCCATAAATGCAAGGAAGTCAGCTCCGGGTCGAGGTTGAAAAATTTCAGCCAAGAGAGGTGAACAGCTCGAGGTAAAAAAAAATAAAAATTGAAGGGGCTCTAGATTGAAATTTTGATTATAACTCAGATGTAGGGCAAGAAAAACTTACTATGATCATATTTTGAGAAAATACGATCATAGTAGGGGGGGGTAATTATTTCGGGATAAAAAAGATTAATGTCAAGCTCTTCGTTAGGTCTCTAGAARAGGGTCAACGCTCAATCTAGGATGTGCATACATCTCTAGATCTTACGGCCCATTAATAGACCATAAAAAGGAGTTCAGAGCTTTATCTCAAAATAGAATAGGGAAGAAGAAATTCTAGAAGGATGATGTGGCCTAAAAATGGGTCTGATTTCATGGAAACCCTAAGAAAGTACACCTATAAATAGGCAATTATGAAAGTATAGGAAGGTACACATTCTCTAATCATTCAATTACTTTCCAAAAATCTCTTCATACGCTAACTTAAGAATCGGAGGGGGTTCGCCGGAAAACCCTTCCGGTCCCCATTTGACATTTGTTGTGGGTGCAGATATCATTTTTCCAGTTTTTGGGGATTGTTCTTGAAGGATAGAAGGCAATTATTCGCAGTGGTTGCTTGTGAAATCTTCTCAAAATTATTGTCATCCATGCCGATTTGAATGATAGAGAGAGCTCTTTGATCTTTTACCTTGTCTTCCTTTAAGGCTTTTCTTTCGTCTTGGTTTAAAGTAGCGAGATCTTGTGAAAGGACACACGTGTTCATGAATGGACACTATATCAAAAGTCACATCCATTAATTTAACCATGAATCTAGCTTATATATATTCTTCAACTTTCGACAGATATGTCTTTGTCTGTTTACAAGTTTTTTGAATTTTTTACGCATGGAGGTATCCCAAGATCTCTAAATCCAATTCTGAATTTCAAACGTGATGAACTCGAAGGCTTGTCTTTTACATTTCCATCCAATGTAATTAAGTTTTTCAAGTTTTAATTGACTTTGATTCTCTTAGAAGCTAGACATGATGCTTGAGAAATGATTTTCTCTTCCCTGCTAGGAATAGATCAAACATTCATAGTTTAATTTTGTCTCAAATATGAAGTACAAACACTTGGCTAGGGATTAAATCTAATTTTTATACCAATCAGACAGTCCCTCAGTTCTCATTAAATTGATATTAGTGTTTTTTATGTGTTTATCAATTCATTAATAATAGTACATTCACAAATTATTCACATCTCCACCAATATACGTGCTTATAGAGGAGTTGTCGTGAGCCCCATGGTGCAAGCTCAGTGTTCGATCCAACTATGTTTTTCGATTGAGCTTGGGATCGAAAATATGGTACTATTATAAGTGATTCGAATTAGATATGAAATGGGGATTTATGTACTTTGATTATGGATATATTTTTAACATAACAGGAAAATGGGGCCTTATATTACTTTCACCTACAGAGAACATTATCTTCTGCTTCTACTTATGTTATGTCGTAGATGGAAGATGTGAAAGTATGAATGTCCTAAACACAATCAGATTTAAAGACATTATACTTGATCATAATTATTATATATATCGTAATATATATCTGGTATTGCATTTATTGAATTATCATTTTAATTGTTTGTGATTATTCATAT
Source organism: Phtheirospermum japonicum (assembly GCA_014905375.1). Classification (NCBI taxonomy): domain Eukaryota; kingdom Viridiplantae; phylum Streptophyta; class Magnoliopsida; order Lamiales; family Orobanchaceae; genus Phtheirospermum; species Phtheirospermum japonicum. The sequence continues at coordinate 32,438 of BMAC01001209.1, read as the reverse complement.
GAATATTCCCGTAGAGTTAATGTTGTCATTGATATGATGAGATGTCATTGATAAAACATTACTTTTAAAATAGCCACGACTAACGATTATAAAGATTGGGATATTGATAATATAATATATGTCGGCATGTGGTCTGCATCACATTTTAGAGAATGCAATCAGATTTAAAGACATTATACTTGATCACAATTATTATATATATCGTAATATATATCTGGCATTGCATTTATTGAATTATCATTTTAATTGTTTGTGATTATTCATATGAATGTTCCTGTAGAGTTAATGTTGTCATTGATATGGTGAGATGTCATTGATAAAACATTACTTTTAAAATAGCTACGACTAACGATTATAAAGATTGAGATATTGATAATATAATATAATATATGTCGGCATGTGGTCTGCATCACATTTTAGAGAATGCAGTAAGTCTTACGACTGCGAATAATAGTTATTCGTGATGAACACATGGATACTTTGGAAAGTATTGGTAAGCCCTACTGATAAGTTATTTATTGTATGTCTATAAACTTATCAGTGTATAAAGCGTGTGATAATTCTTCGACTTGAGGTCAATACACACCTTATTTGCTGAGTGGTGTACTTTGACCAGGACCAACGCTCGCACTCCTTTTGGGGTAGATACTTCTTGTGTTGGGTGCACCATGATGTAAATGAAGGTGGTAGTTGAGCCAAGAAAGAATTTATTTCTCAATTGGAATTTCGAGAGAGATCACTCATAATCTCTATATTAGATCGACTAAAGTTATTGGCCAATGCAAGAGACATATTCAATATAGTAATTGAATTATTGTCTAGTTGTCGACTAATAAAGATGATATAAATTGATTAAGCCATTGGGATAGACACTTGGATAAATTTTAAACTTAATCGAGTGATTCGGAATGAAAGGAATTTTACCAAAGCTTTCTATAAAGGTTATAATTCGCTGAGTTCAAGTGAATGTTATTTATATATTGAGTTCGTACATCTAAGCCGTCTAAGAGTTTTGTTTGGATCATCATTGGATTGATGTCATATATAAAGGCCTACAGGGTCATATGCGATTAGTTTTCCGATTTAATAGTGTATCAAGAAAGTATTAAATATTCAATTTAGAATTGTAATATTTAATTTTTAATAATTAAGATGTTAATTTCTATTTGATAAAAATTATTTAATTAAATTAAATTAGATTTGAATTTAATTATCTATGTTATATTAATAAAGGTACTTGGCTAAAATTGTTTGAGCCCATGTCTTGGACGAGTCCAACCCTTTTTAGGATTAGGACAATACACTGGAGTTGGATCTTGCAGTCGTAGAATTAATCGTGTGGATACCTTAGTGTTGAACTCGGACCTGGATTTACCGTAAGAGTTTCATACTTTTATCTCGTTTATTTATCGTATAAATATATTCGTTCACAGAATGGATGTGTTGGATTTACAAAAATTTTTAATTTTCGCTGCACGAGCATGGTGTTGTCTCTGCGAATTCCAACAAGATATCCACTTGATTGGATTAATGAGCAAGCTTTGGAAACAAAGATTCTATAAATCCTCCGGTTTAATCATGGACATGTATGGATATGAAATATTTTGTGTGCTTTTATTAAAGTATGCAGTATATGTCTGAATAGTTGAATTTGTTATAATCTTATTTAAACATCCTTTCGGGCCATTATTTGGTCAAAGAATTGTCTTTAAGATTATATGCAAGAGCTGTTGAATAGTACATTTTGATAATCTTGTCGCAGATTTTGGTTTGTGTAGCTGGATCAGAAGTATTTATATTTAAACTGGTTCATTTCAGGATGTTTTAATTGATAATGATGTAAATGTTTGTTCCCCAGGAACTTGTAGCAAAGAGCCTTGAATCCTCGGACCTTAATATCTCAAGATATGGTGATACCTTTTTTGAGATTAGTTTCTTAGATGTTGCTTGTTGTATGTGTGGCTTTGATAAGTCTGAAACTAGAAGTAGAATACTCGTATTGAAACATGTGATGTAATTCCTTTATAACTCATATTGTGTTTGATGCTCATCGCATATTTCAGTCAGTTAGATATACTCCTGAAGTTGTTTGGTTGACTTATCAAGTAGTAGAATGTGATATTATTTACTCCTGCTGAAAATTGTCATTTTTGGATCTATAATATTTTTTAAACTTCTGCAAGAAGGAAGGGGAAATTCAAAAAGGAGAGGTAATGCTATTAATTTAATGATGACTCGTTTTGCGATTATGGAATTTGCTTGATATGATTGAAAATATGTGAATGTCTGAATATTGGAATTTGTGAGAATTGATGTTCTTGTTTAATTAACGAGTGCGTGACTGCTGATTAAAAAGGCGAAAGTGAGTGAATAATTTATTTTTCGATTTTTTTACTGATGTAATTTTTTATTTTTATTTTTTTACTTTCACATTTGAAGCAATTCAACTTTGTATTGAATGCTTTTTTATCTAAGCAGGCTGCGCTTAAAGTTGCCACAAAAACCTACGGTGGTAGTAGTGCTGAGATCCCCACCCTTCGCATGGAAATCTAGGTTTGACCTATATACATAAAACCCAAAATATCTTTCAATATTACAAATACCCCAAGTGTCTTATATTACTTGATCGATCGTCTATCAGATTATCACTAGATTTCGAAACATTCAAGTACAAAGAGACTAGCATCCTGCAACAATTTTCTTGTGCTCCACAAAACGAGGTTGATTGGTGATTTGGGTTCCACTATTCAATAATATAGGCCTAAAAAATTATTATTGCACGAGTGTAACACATTAAAAAAATAGAACATAAAAGTTCATTTTCACAAATGCAGCTCGACATGCTTCAAGAAGAAAAATGTGCTCTACTTTCATTATTTTAATATGGGAGTGAAGAGTCCCATAACCCCTCTTATGCAGGTATTTTGAACGTTGGTTTTAATATAAAACATGACTTGAATTTTTTTTGGAGGTGTTTGGTATTTAAAAGAACAGTGAATCAAACTTTTTAAACATTTAATTTATATTAAAATAAAAGTTCGTTTGCAAGAGAATGAAGCAATTATAATTGTAAAGTTTGACTCGATCCACTACTACAAAAAACGTCATCGGAAGTGGGTTATAGGCATCGGTTTTTGTAAACAACCGATGCATATAGTCGCGCGGGGTCTTTTTTAAATTTAAAAAAAGTTTATGCGTCTGTTCTAAACCAGAAAGCCTATAGTCGCGCGGAATTTTTTTGTAATAAATAAAAGTTATAAGCATCGGTTATTTTTATACAACCGATGCCTATTTATCAATAGCATCGGTTTTTATTAAGCAACCGATGCCTATTTATCAATAGCATCGGTTTTTATTAAGCAACCGATGCATATAATAATAAAATAACCAAAAATTTTCATTAAAATAAATAGACATCGGTCGTGGTCAAACAACCGATGCCTATTAATCTGGAAAAAAGTTCTAGCATCGGCTTTTGTAAATCAACCGATGCTATAATAATAAAAATAAATCCAATAGTTTCTTTAAAATATATAGGCATCGGTTTATGATAACAACCGATGCCTATAACCAAAGCCGAGCATCGGTTCCTTGTAGAACCGATTCCCTTTGCAAATCTTAATACGGCGCATCCCTGATATCTTTCATCTTTGCTATTGAATTTCTAATTGAATTTTTCGAAATAACCACGAAAACCTGCCAGCTTATTTTTCCTTCTTTGTGCACCGTCTCTTTGCAAATTGATCTGCTCAAGGTATGTATTTATTTTTTGTACTTATTATTTTACATATAATTTATCTGCATATGCATTTGAAGAGGCATGAAGCAGCATTTATTTAACCTAGAACACCAAGCGTTTGTGTTGTTCACACACTGAAAATTGAATATTGTCCGATGAAAAGGCATCGATGCATCGGGAAGTTGAAAAGGCATTGAGGAATCAAAGAGGTGAACTGAACTTATATAAATACCCCTGTTTGTGGAAAATCTTAATCTTCACAACTAAACTCTTTGGCAAAAACTTATATTTTAATCTCCATCACAAATAATGGCTGAAAATAATATTTTGGGACCGCTTCGCAAGCTAATGGAAACTCGGAAAAATCAAATTGTCATGCTGATGAAGCACATGCAGGAAGAACGTTCCGTAGACATGAGGAAAGTAGCCTTCCAGTTAGAATCACTCACCCACATTTTGAGCACTATAAATGCTCATTGGGGTGAGGTGGTGCTCTCCATCTCCAAGCTCGAATCTATTCTCACCAAACTTGGTGCACGGTTTGATGATGATAATGTGGGTCGTGCTCAGGCGGGGACGAAGAGGAAGGCTGCCGACGCTTGATTCTTTTTCATGAATTTGTAATTTTTATTTTTATATTTTTCATTTATAACGTTTTTGACTTTTGCTAATTAGAATAAAAATCAGTATTTTCAATTATTGTTTGCTTTTATTTATAATTAATTAATGTGTGCTACTTTAAAGTAAGGAATAAATAAAATTTAGGTTTGTTTTGAACTTTAAAGACTAAAAATTATAAACAAGTTTAGCTGAATGTAATTATCACAAAATTTCAATTGAATGATACACATAAATACAGAGTGTTCAACTAAAATATAACATCCTATGCATGTTTAGAAAATTTACTCATTGATGGCTAATGTGGCCTAAATAGTCAGACCTGGATTGGGGTAAACCTGAGCTGAGATAATTAAGGTAAAGCCAGGAGGCTAGACCAGCCCAGCCCTTGGGAAGGCCTGACCTGGTCTTCTCAGAAATTGGACCAGAGATATAGCAAAAAAGGGGATCACTGCAGCTCAGGAATTATCCTGGCTTGGTATGGATTCTCTACGAAATAATCCTAAAAGAACAGGATCAAGGCAGGTTTGATACCTGGATCTATGAGATAACCTGGAAAGAACAGGATCAAGCAGGTTTGATACCTAGATCTATGAGATAACCTGGAGAGAGCAGGATCAAGGCAGGTCTGGTACCCTGACCTCTTGGAAGGGAACAGGTGGGAACACTTGTCAGAATTAGTTGCGCAACGGCCCTTGATTCGTGGCCATTGTTTCCGAGATCCCGAATGGGATCCCCACTAAGAAAAACTATAAATACCTCAGCTTCGAGGCTGAGAGAGGTATGTCACTCTTGTGTACACTTTTCCTTGTGCATTAAAATACTCCACACGCTTATCTGACTTAAGCATCGGAGGGGTTTCTACCGGAAAACCTCCAGTGGTCCTTTTCTGATGTGTTTTGGGTGCAGGTCAAGCGTACATAGGGTAAAGACTTGGTCTCAGGCGTAGTCATATTTATGGGTGAAACAATTGGCGCCGTATGTGGAAATTTGTTCAAAGCTAAGACGTGAGTAACACATGGATTCGGTGAGGCTCCGGCGAAATCTGGTGGCGGAGTTGGGTGGTACACCTAGCTCTGCTGCACCGTGGGGTATGCCAAAACCCATGGGACCATCGGTGACAGAACCAGTAGAGACGAGGCCATCAGTAGCAGCCAGAACAAGCGTCACTCAACCTCCTGGTGGATCTGCACAAGCTGATGGTGGACCGATGAATGATGCCTTTCTACGGAGATTGTCGGATCTTATTGTTAAGGCTGTGGAGGTGGCTGTCGGGAGGAAGTTTGCAGAATTCTCGACATCCCCGTCAAAAGTGCCCCCATCCCAGACTGTCCTGCTGCCGGAGACAGAGCCACCGCGCGTCCAGCGCACGGCCCAGACCCCTCTCTAGGATGAGGAAGAGAATTTTTCCGCTTCTACAAGCGAAAGTTCGAGCCAAACCAACCCGGATGTCACTGAGCAGATGCAAAATCTGCAGAAAGAGGTCAGGGAATTCAAGAGAAAAGTGGCAGGTACAGGGACGGAGCCAGCGCGGAGAGGCACATCATTCATTGAGGAGGTCATGCACGATGATGTACCAGCCTCTTATAGATCCCTAGGCTTTGAGTACAACGGGATGACAGACCCGTGGGATCACCTGAGCCGATTTGAAATCGCAGCTGCGGTACATAAATTCTCAGAAGTGATTATGTATCGGGTCTTCCCAATGACCTTCACTAAATCAGCCCAACTCTGGTTTAGCTAGTTGCCGCCGCGTTCTATCAGCAACTTTGACGAATTCAGCTCGACATTTCTGCATCAGTTTACCAGCTGCATGAAATATCAGAAAATGCCGCTGGAGTTGTTCAGTCTGAAGTAAAGGATAATGAAAGTCTGCCTTCTTATATCAATCGATTCACGAACGCGAAGTTGGAAGTACTGTCAGCGTCGGAAGAGCTCCTGGTTAACGCACTAGCATAGGGGCTCAGGAGAGGAGGATTTTTCCATTCGCTAGTTGTGAAGCCAGCACTGAAATTTGGAGAGCTCTTGGAGCGGGCAGAGAAGTACATTCACTTGGAGGAAGCCTTAAAAGTCAAGGACGAAGGTGAGAAGAAACGAAATCGGTATGACAGAGAAGAGAGAATGCCGATAAAGAGATCTAGGCCAGACCTGGCAGGAGGACGACCTCGCTTCGACAAATATACACCTCTGGCGACCCCTCAAGGAGAGATCTTGCAGGCAATCGAAAGGCATCCCGATCTCAAATGGCCAAAAACTTACACTCAGAAACCGAGGAAGGAAAGGTCTGACCAATTTTGTAGGTATTATAATGAGTATGGGCATGATACGGATCAATGCACTCATCTGTAGGATGAGCTGGAGAGAATGGTGCAGGCTGGGCACCTCAAGGAGTATGTACAAACGAGAAGAGAAGAGTCCAGGTGTGACTCCCGTAGACGTGATAGGCCTCAAGGGAACAAGCATGAGTAGGATAGTGGACGAAATGGTGGAAGACGGAGTAACCAGGATCAGGTCATACGAGGAGAAATCCAGATGATCATGGGCGGCGAGTGGGATGAGCACTCTAAACGAACTCAACATAGCTACGTCCGAGCTACAAAAGACCAGGTCAGGAAAGCGCGCGAGGTGGGACAGATAGCACCAAGTCAAAGTATATGTTTCGGCTCTTAAGACGAGAATGGCATCTTGGCTCCTCATATGGATGCCTTGGTTATAACAGCCACTATTGCGAATTACAATGTCAAATGAGTATTTGTTGACACAGGAAGCTCAGCTGAAATCCTTTTCGATGATTGTTATCGGCAGCTAAAACCGGATGTGGAGTTGGAAGAAGTGACAACTTCCTTGGTAGGATTTGCAGGGGGAGCTTTGAAATCCTTGGGAGCAGTTAGGCTTTTGGTAACATTGGGGGAAGAGCCATACAGAATGACTAAGACAGTACGATTCTTAGTGGTTGATGCACCATCTTCGTACAACGTTATGCTAGGACGACCATCCCTGAGCCAGTTCCAAGCGGTGATCTCGGTATACCAAATGAAGATGAAATTTCTGGCCCAGGATGGAACAGGCGAGGTTAGGGGAGACCAGTATGCGTCCCGGCAAACGTATGTCGAGTGCATCCGACACAATGAAGAGGAAAGACAAAGCAAGAGAGCTTGAGTGGATAAAGGGGTGCCAGAGCTGGCTCAGCGAGAAGAAGGTCTGATGATGGTAGAAATGATTCCAGGGGATGATAGCAGAGTGGTGCGAGTGGGAATGACCTTGAGCCCGGAAATCTTGGTAGACATGGTCCAATTTTTGAGGGATAATGCTGACATCTTTTCCTGGTCTCCACAGGACCTGGTGGGAATAGACCCAGCAGTCGTCGAGCACCACCTCAACATCAGTCCTGGAGAGAAGCCTGTAAAGTAGCGAAAGAGTAATTTCGGTCCAGAGAATGAGGCAATTATCGAAGTCGAGGTTGAGAAACTATTGAAAGCTAAGCACATTCAGGAGATACAATTTCTTAAATGGCTTTCTAACGCGGTATTGGTCCCCAAGACTCAAGATGATTGGCGCATGTGTATAGATTTCCGCGATCTTAACCGTGCTTGCCCTAAGGATCACTACCCTCTGCCAATGATAGACTAGCTAGTCGACTCCACGTCTGGCTGGGAGCTATTAACACTACTGCAAACTGCCTAATTAATGGCAGTTTTTTCTGGCTTTTAACGGCGGTTTTTGAACCGCCGTTAAATGAGATCTTTTTTTTTTTTGGCTTATTTAATTGGGAATTGTTTTAAATTTCATGCAGGTGGGCTCACTAATTGCACGATTCCGTGGTTTCTTCTGTAAAACTTCCATGCGAAAGACGGGCCGGGTTACAAATTTATGGGCGAAATGGTGGTGGCGGCTCGACAAGCTGAATCCTCAGGT
>BMAC01001209.1:7793-23224 GCA_014905375.1 Phtheirospermum japonicum | reverse complement strand
CCGCCGCTAATTCATGATTTTTTACTTCGGTTTTTAAAAACCGTCGTAAATCTATGTAGTCAAAGGATAGGCTCGGGTTTTATAACCTTATTGGGATCACGAAAGTCAAAAGCAGGATGTTTTAGCAATTTACGGACATTCTCGACATTCTTAGGCACATTCGACATGGCTTGGAAGCGAAACCACTTATTTACAACCTGGTGGCGAGAAAATTACAACCACTTACATATATATAAATTTGGGCTGATGAGAATATTACATCTCTTAATTTCAACAAACTATAAATAATTTATTTTAACAATTTATACAATACATGACTTATAAAACATAACCAAGTAATTATTATAAACTAAATTCGGGTTCATGCAACAAATTGCATAAAATCATGCAACAAAGCATACCAGGTAATCATTAGGGGGACCAGAAATTTAACAAGACAATCAAATTTAGCTAAACACACAAATAAAAAGAGGCAGCAATATTAACACACTCCATCAGATTGAAGCGACATAAATTAACTCTTACATGCTAACAAAATTCAACTCAGAGATAGTTCAACTCACTGATTAGAACAAATGAACAATCAACAAAATCCATATATGTCAATTTTAATAATAGTAATAAGGCCTATTGTTAATAAAATAACAGATCCTTAATTTGTAAAATTATCAAATTCATTTGAATAAGAGTTAAGCAAGTATTTGACAAACCTGCAATTTTCTATAGTTCTAGGAAGCGATTGACAAACCTGCAATTTTCATTTGACACGTTCAAAACCTTGAGCTTTGATAAACAACCCATCGAATTTGGGAGGATTTTGAGCTGATTCAAATGCATGTCCAATACGATCACGTTTAGGAGCCTAGCTGTCAATGACTCCGGAATGCTCTGTCAAACGGACCAAAAGTAAAATATTGAGATACAAATATTGTTCTACTTTTTAATATACTTACATGTGATCCTTACACAAATTCACTTCTTTTCTTAATATTTTTGTTTTTAGATATAAAAGTATTAATTTACTAAAGTGTCATTTTATAATATAATATCTAATATTAACATTTTTAAGTGCAAAAATAACACTTTTATAGTTATACTTCCTCCCTTAATATAGTAATTTTTATCTAAAAAAGTATCACTTTTACCAAAATATTATTTTATAATACAATATATACAAATATGATTTTTCAAATACAAAAACAACACATTTCTAACTAAAAATAGAAGTATCTCTTTATGTATTATGGTTTGTGAAATATAGAACCACATCGTATTTGCTTCACAATAATATTGCTACTATAGACAATAGTTGTAGGTGCAATAGATATTTCTTGTAAGTCAAAATAATAAAATCATATTACAGACTTAACTCGATAACAAAGTAGATAAGTGTACGTACGTACCTCAGAACACCCTCGACACATTCGTGATAAAAGTGAAAGATCGAGTTTGGAGGCCATGTCCCCACATCTCAAACTTGTCCGACGAAGTTAGCATTTTTCGACAAAAGGCAGCAGGTGCTTTCTCCCTTCCACCTGCCATTATCGATCATGAATCAATTAGTTGAGCAATCGAACGGAAAACTTACAAAACATAATAATTAGGTGACATATCTACTGCAATAATTAATGTATGAACTAATTAACGTCAGTTTTTAAGGAACCGCCGTGAATACTTGTTAATTCACGGCGCATTCTTAAAAACCGCTATTAATTAGTTCAGTTTTTAGAAAACCGCCGTAAAATGTACGATTCTACGACGGTTTTCTGAAAACTACCGTTAAATGACCGATTTAATGGCGGTTTTTTGGAAAATCGCCGTAAAAAAGTATTTAACGGCGGTTTTTTCAGAACCGCCGTTAATCAGCCGCCTTCGTATCCTGTTTCTGCAGTAGTGTAAGCATGATGTATGCCTCACAGGGCTATCATCAGATCAGGCTGGCAAAAGAGGATTGGAAGCGGGTTAGTTTTATAACCTCGAAAGGAACATACTGTTACGTGGTCATGCCAGTTAGGCTCAAAAATGTAGGCGCCACGTATCAGCGATTGGTCAATAAGATGTTCAAAGCTCAGCTGGGAAGAAACATGGAGGCCTACGTTGATGATATGCTAGTCAAGAGCGTGAAGGCAGCCTCGCATGTGGATGACCTAAAGGAGACCTTCGACACTTTGAGAAGATACAAGATGAAGCTCAATCCCAAAAAGTGTGCATTCGGGGTTAGAGCTGGTAAATTCCTGGGCTATATTTTCATAGAGAAGGGAATCGAGGCCAACCTAGAAAAAGTTGGGGCCATTATGAACAAGCATGCTCAAAGGAACATGAAAGAGATGCAGTGCCTGGCAGGCCGAATCAATTCTTTGAGCAGATTTGTCTCGCGCTCAGTGGAGAAAATCTTAACATTCTTCCAAGCCTTGCGCAAGAAAGCTCGGTTTCAATGGAGTGATGAGTGTGAAGGAGCGTTTAAAATGTTGAAAGATCACTTGGCTAGTATGTCGCTGCTTACTAAGCCAATTTCGGGTGAGCCTTTGATCCTGTACTTGTCTGTCGGGCAACAGGCTGTCAGCTCAGTCTTGCTTAGGGAAGAAGGCAAAATACAGAAGCCAGTGTATTATTGGAGCAAAGTATTACATGACGCTGAAATTCGGTATGTGGAAGTGGAGCGAGCGATGTTAGCCCTGGTTGTCTCAACGCGTAAATTACGGCCTTATTTCCTTTCACATTGCATAATCGTGTGAGCCAACCTACCATTAAAAGCCATCATGGATAAGCCAGAAGCATCAGGACGACTGGTCAAATGGATAATTGAGCTTAGCGAGTTTGATATAACTTTCGAAGCAAGAACATCTATAAAAGCTCAGGCGTTGGTTGATTTCATGTAAGAAATAACCAGCTCTCCTGATGAAGAGAAGGAATGGATGGTTTTTATGGATCATTCAGTAGGGAATCTGGGTTGTGGTGCAGGCATAATACTGATCGATCCAACGGGTATAGTTACCAAATACGCTGTGCGGATGAACTAAACCTTGTCTAATAATACGGCTGAGTATGAGGCTCTTTTGAGGGGGGTTTAAATGGCAAAGGATTTGGGGGCAGAGCAGGTATGCGCAAAAGTGGACTCGCAGCTTGTCTGTAGAAAAATAAATGGAGACTTTGAGACAAGGGATGAACACATGTAGAAATACTTAGCTCAGTTTAAGGAATTGGCTAAGGACATGAAAAATCTGACCGTCCTCCAAATCCCTAGAGAAGAGAACAAAAGAGTAGATTACTTAGCCAAGGTTTCTAGTTTAGCTATCGATTGTCGGGAGAGAATAATCACTCTATTGATGGCAGATCAGGAATTCGGGGGAGAGCAAGTATGTTCAGTGAACGAAAGAGAGGATTGGCATTCTCTTATCAAGGCATACCTAGAACGGGGAGAGCAGATGGAAGATAAAAGGGAAGCAGTGAAAGTGAGAACCAGGTATGACCGATTTTGTTTGAATAAGGGTACGTTATTTCGACGAGGATTTTGGCGGCCCCTATTACGATGCCTAAGCTTAGAGGAGGGCACTCATATCCTCAAAGAAATACATGAGGGCTGCTGCGGTAACCATATGGGAGCGAGGACCCTGGTCAGCAAGATAATGTGAGCTGGCTATTTCTGGCCATCGCTGCGAAAAGAGGCGGAGGACTTTGTCAAGCGATGTGAAAAATGCCAAAATATGTCTCCCTTGACTCATCAACCAGCAGAGGATCTCATGGCAATGAGCTCTCACTGTCCCTTTACGAAGTGGGGGATAGACCTGGTCAGACCATTTCCAATGGCCCCAGCCCAGAAAAAATTATTAATCGTGGTCGTTGATTACTTTAGTAAGTGGGTTGAGGCCGAGGCTCTGGCAAGATTTAAGGGAGAAGCAGTGATGGGTTTCATCTGGAAAAACATTGTATGTCGGTTTGACATTCCAAGAGTCATGGTCTAAGACAATGGTACCCAGTTCATGGGAGCCAAAATCAGGGCTTGGTGTGCTAAAATGAAAATTCAGCAACACTTCACATCTGTTTACCACCCGCAAGCGAATGGACAAGTTGAAGTGACTAATCGCATCCTTGTCCTAGAATTAAATCACGCTTAGAAAAATCAGGGGGTAAATGGGTGGAAGAGCTAAGTTCAATACTCTGGGCCTACCGCACTAATCCTAAAGAAAGCACGGGTGAAACCCCCTTCAGCTTGGTTTATGGCATGGACGCTGTTATTCCCACGGAGATCAGCCTTGAAACTCACCGAATACAAAACTTTGATGAAATTCAAAACAACGCATTGGTGCAGAACGCGCTAGACTTAATTGAAGAAAAAAGAGATCGGGCAGCGGTTAGGATAGAGCACGTGGGAGGACGAATTAGGGCGGCTTACAACAAGACAGTCCGGAGGAGATATTTCCAAATGGGAGACCTGGTCTTACGAAAGGCTGATCTGGGAAAAACTAAGGGGAAGCTGGATGCTACATGGCAAGGGCTATTTCGGGTCACACAAATCTTGGCTGGTGGCGCTTACAAGCTGGAGGAAATGGATGGGACCGAGATACCCGAGCATGGAATATTTTGAATTTACTTAAATTCTATGTGTAATGTGATCTTACAAAGTTTATTTATATAATGATAATGCAGGTTTATTCTTGTTTGCCAGTGGATTTCTCTAAAGCCAAGATTGTCTAAGGGCGGATGCCCATGAAAGTTCCTGACCTGATTGTCAGATGAAGCCAGGATTGGCTAAGGGCGGATGCCCATGAAAATTCCTGACCTGATTGTCAGATGAAGCCAGGATTGGCTAAGGGCGGATGCCCATAAAAACTCCTGACCTGATTGTCAGATGAAGCCAGGATTGGCTAAGGGCGGATGCCCATGAAAATTCCTGACCTGATTGTCAGATGAAGCCAGGATTAGCTAAGGGCAGATGCCCACTAAAGTCCCTGACCTGATTGTCAGATGAAGCCAGGATTGGCTAAGGGCGGATGCCCATGAAAATTCCTAACCTGATTGTCAGACGAAGCCAGGATTGGCTAAGGGCGGTTGCCCATGAAAACTCCTGACCTGATTGTCAGATAAAGCCAGGATTGGCTAAGGGCGGATGCTCATGCAAATTCCTGACATAATTGTCAAATGAAGCCCGGATTGGCTAAGGGTGGATACCCCATTTGCCTGACCTGATTGTCAGTTTGAGTCAAACTCGGCTAAGGAAGGATTTTCCAGTCTGCCTGACCTGAGTGTCATTCTAAGCCAGGAGGGGTTAAGGGCGGATGCCCATGGAAACGCTTGACTTAATTGTTAGTTTAAGCCAGGTCTGGCCAAAGGCGGATGCCCCAATTCTCCAGACCTGACGGTAAGTTCAAAATCCAGAATTGGCTAAATTTGAAAGCCCGAATTTACTTGATTTGATTAAATAGATATAACAAGAATTAGCTAAAGATTGGCCAAAGTTCTCGAAGAAAAAACTCTTGCATTCATCACAAAAATTCTGGCAATACATCAAAGAAAAATTGCACACGCCTTCTATGAAAATTGGCAAAGTTGATTACAAAACACAGAAAATAAATAGAAGAACAAAATCTTCAAAAAAGGCTCAGAAACATTCATCCATGAGAGGCAGAAGTCCTCCGATCAGAAACCAGAGCTCGGCGGACGTGCCACGGCTCATGCTTGGTCTCATGGTAGCGCTGGCGATACTTGTCGGCCCGCTCAGAGATGGCATGAGTCTCGCCGGCGGCCACAGTCAACTGGTTTACTAATTCCGTCAAATCAGTATTCTCCTCCTGCAGTTGACGGTTTAGCTGGCGGAGCTCGGCGCACTCTCGCTTGTAGTGGCGCTTCTTCTGCCTTTTCCTCTCCAGGAGCCAGCACATGTAGTTGATTTTCTCCCAAAGAGTGGACAGTTTGTCTGAGATTTTGAAACAGAGAAAGATTCTCTCATTTCCCGTGTCAAGTTCTCCAAGCAAGGAGGGAAAATCCATTGAGGAAATTGAATGATAATGAATCATAAGCGCACATATATAAAGAAAAAGAGGCACGTGCCAAGGAATAAAAAGTACTAGGGTTTCCGGAAAACCAAGAAACCCTAGAATCTTGAGAGTCATTACAAGACAAAAACATTTATTATCGTTAAAGATTGTTCAGCATACAAGCTCAGAAGAAAATAAAAGCAGACCAGCCACATAGGCAAACAACAGGTTTGACCAAAGAAAACAAAAAGAGCTACCCTAGACCTAGATTCCAGCATCCAGCTCTTCGGCAAGCTGCTCCACCGCCTCCTCTGCTAGGGAACTTGGTGAAGCCCCACCTGGCAGCTCACCCAGACCTGCGAAGGTGGGGGAAGGAGAAGAGGAAGGAAGGGCTAAGGTGAGAGCCTGGTCTGGTTGAGGCTGCTCTGGTACAGGAGAGTGGAAAATGGCGAGGATGTGCTCAGCAAACTCAGCTGCCCCGATGGTATGCAGGCAGGCGATCTTGCTCCTGAGTAAAAGTGAAAGAGGTGGGCTCGGGGGGAGTCTTCAGGGGCAGCTCCCGATCAAAAGGAACCTCAGGATGGTCTGGGGCCACTTGGCTTGCTTATCCAGGGCAAAGTAATAGTATCCCATAGCCTCTGGAACGAGCAACGAGTATATCTCCTTGGACCTTACGAAAGCTTGTTGGGCCTCTTCCCTGCTGAGTTGGACTAATTTCAAACCCTTTTCAGAGTTTAGAAACTCGGTCTCCCACCCTTCGCGGGCTTTCGCCAAGGCTTCATCAGCTAGGCTCCTAGCCTCCGCTAGGGCTTCATCTCACGTCTCGTGATCCATCTCCACCACCTTAGCCTCGGCCTTCTTCACCTCGGCCAGCTCGTCCCTCAGCTTTTTCAGCTCAGCCCCTCGCTCTTTAGCCAGAGCACGAAAACACTGCTCCTTCTCGAGCAGCTCCTTGTTCTCCTTGATCACGTCAAACCGTATCATGGATCTTGTGGCCCGAGAGGACATGACAGCCCTCTTGGCAGTAGCCTAATTATAAAAGGAGGATAAAAAGAAGGAGGAATTTATCCGAGCCTCATCCTGGCACCACGAATCTAAAAGCTCGTGGTCTCTCATCCTCTCCAAGACCTACAGGTCTGCGGATGAACATTGCCCACGCACATGCTGAAGCGCCACATCCCCTGGGCAGTTCAGAACTGAAGTATTAGTGGAAGGGTTAGTGTTGTGGGTGAGTGGTGCCGTGACTGAGGGGACGCGTCTGCCATGAGCTGTTCTGGGCCTCTTGTCTAAGGGAGTGTCATCCTCCTCGGATTTAGAAGTTGGGCCCACTGCCACTGTAGGGTGAGGAGACAATCGAGAAGGGCTGGAGCTCGGCACTCGAGAAGGATTAGAGCCCTGGACTTCAGGAGAGGAGGAGGAACCCACTCTCTGAGTCCCCAGTTTTGGAGCAGCCTCCGTCCCTTGGTTGCGAGCTACAATCATTTGGCGCATCATCCTTGCTAAAAAAGAAAAGGAGAAGATGACAAAAACTTATGAAAAATAAAGTATCAACGACAGACCAGGATAAAATGGATTTTACCAATCTCCTAGGTCAAAGGGCCTGTTTCTAGCCGCTCATTGAAAAAGTCCAAAACAAAGGGAAGGAGGAGTTGAGTTACATGAAGAGGATTGTCATTAAGGGTGGAAATGATTTTTTGCAGGCGAGGAGACCTGTCTGCCGCGGACAGGTGACGATAAGAAGGCATCTTCTCAATGGGCTTGGTGTCAAAACCCCAGTCTCCATCATAGTAGACAAAAAAGAATTTCTTCCTCCAGGCTTTGTTGGAGGAAGGAAGCCCATACAATAAATGAACTCCAGGTCTGGCGCTGAGGTAGAAGCAGCCAGGGTAGGAGCTCTTAGCTTAATAGAGCTGGTAGAAGGTATGAGTTGTAGGGTCCAGACCAGTATACCGCATGGCCAGGTTACAACCTACTATAATTATAAAGGAGTTGGGGGTAAACTGGAAAACAAGAATTTTGTACATGGCAGCAATTTCCAGCATCAAAGGGTTTACGGGAAGACGCAAACCCGCCTGGAATTGATCGGCGTAAAAATTCAGGCGGCCTTCCAGTGCTTGGCACGCCAGAATACCCATCGGAGGGCTGTATGGGTCAAATTGTTTGGGGAATTTATATTTATAGCGAATCTCTTCAATAGATCTGTCGCTGAGAATGGTAAAGATTTTAGGGTGATTTGGGACAGGCGGAGGATATTCTAGTGATAACAATGAGGAAGTGGCGGCCGCTGCCGCCGGAGGGGAAGATGGCGAAGATGAAGAGGCTAACGCCTCCACTGCTGGAGGGGAAGACAGCGAGAATGAGGAAACTAACGTCGCCGGAGAAGAAGAAGTGACAGGAGGAGCATCGGGAGGAGATGATGACTCTGACATTATTGAAAAAGTAATAGGAAATCGAGAAAGTACCTGGTATTTGAGGGTGGTCGGAAAAGCTGAGAGCCTGAATACGCTGGGTTGCTGAGAGAAAAACAGAGCTAAAGAGTATTTTGCAAAATTAAAAACACGAAAAGTGAAGAAGAGAGAGAACACGGTGGGAATAAAAGTAAGGAGATAATTTCAAAAAAATGGAAATTGAGGAAAAAGTGGGATTTGATGGGATCCTAACATTTAATGCCGGGCAGATGAACAGTACCCTAGGTGATGAGCTGAAACGCCAACCGTTGTGGGGTAGGTCACACACCGCTGACTTGTCGGGGGTACAGTACTTGGTAAGACGTGCAAATATGATAACCGTTTCGAGATATGGACTGGCACCACTAATGACAATGATTAGGCCTGGTTGTTAGGTGAATTTTTAGGGATTCGTACAGGTACGAGAAATAGAACAGGCATGTGGGACCTCATTTATTCCCAAAGACCCTGAAATTCTACAGCTCTACCCCAACCATTTCGGGGGGGAGGAGTTGATGTGGCCTAAATAGTCAGACCTGGATTGGGGTAGACCTGAGCTGAGATAATTAAGGAAAAGCCTAGAGGCTAGACCAGCTCAGCCTTTGGGAAGGCCTGACCTGGTCTTCTCATAAATTGGACCAGAGATATAGCGAAAAAGGGGATCACTGCAGTTCAGGAATTCTCCTGGCCTGGTATGGATTCTCTACGAAATAATCCTAAAATAACAGGATCAAGGCAGGTTTGATACCTGGACCTATGAGATAACCTGGACAGAGAGCAGGATCAAGGAAGGTCTGGTACCCTGACCTCCTAGAAGGGAACAGGTGGGACCACTTGTCAAAATTAGTTGCACAACGGCCCTTGATTCGCGGCCAGTGTTTTCGAGATCCCGGATGGGGTCCCCACTGAGGAAAACTATAAATACCTCAGCCTCAAGGCTGAGAGAGGTATGTCACTCTTGTGTACACTTTTCCTTGTGCACTAAAATACTCAACACGCTTATCTGACTTAAGCATCGGAGGGATTTCCACCGGAAAACCTCCGGTGGTCCTTTTCTGACGTGTTTTGGGTGCAGGTCAGGCATACACAAGGTAAAGATTTGTTCTCAGGCGTAGTCATATTTTCTGGGTGAAACAATGGCCATATTTGAATCTTATTGTCAATGGGACCTGCTGAACAATGCAGCACCTGATAATGCAAATAATACTTAAATAAAATAAGTTAAAATAATAGATGACTGGTGAATGTTGGAGCTACACTTATATTTCGATAGTCGACTTTGGTTTGCCTAACATAATAATAAAAATAATTATTATAATTAGTTTAAAATTTTTATCCCTATGTTAATTATAATATAATATGAAAACCTAGCTAACACTATATATATTTTGAGCTGAAATCAGAAGAAAAAAAGTAATTAATATGAAAAAAAATATGAACAAAGATACATGCATATATATGGAGTTTTCTGGTAAATTAATTTTTGTTTCTTTGTTAGTTTTTTTATTGAGTTCTTAATTCAATTGTGCAGCGGTAGAGAATGGATCGAAGTTGGATGTATGGTAAACGTAATACACTTGAATATATTCAAAGGGTTGAAGGCTTTCTTAGATTTGCTGTGGAGAATAAAGCTAAGCCTGCTTGGGAAACGATTGTGTGTCCTTGTGTTGATTGTAAAAATCTGAGACAATTTCGGACTACGGACCAAGTGAAGAGCCATTTGATACGTTGTGATTTTAAAGAAGGTTATTCACGATGGATATGGCATGGTGAAACTTTACCTCCGGCTGATAATACTGCTCACTCGACAGCTCCGTGTACGTATGATACTAGTGATAGTAATACAGAGACCAACGAAGATGTAGATAATGATCGATTAGATGAAATGTTGCATGATATAGGAGGTGATATCAATAATGTTGCTGCGTTTGGAAGATTATTTGTTGATGCTGGGAAACTGTTGTACCCTAACTGTACCAAATTTACAAAGTTATTGTTAATGCTTAATCTATATAATCAAAAGGCGAAGAGTGAATGGAGTGATACGAGTTTCTCGGGGTTACTAGAGCTTCTAAAAGATGCATTTCCTAATGATAACGAGCTTTCCACTTTAACCTACGAGGCAAAAAAAATGTTTTGCTCGTTGGGTCTGGAGATCGAGAGGATACATGCATGTCCAAATGATTACATATTGTATCGGAATGAATTTTCAAGGATTTGCGGGACTGCCCAAACTGCGGGGAATCGTGCTATAGAACTAGGTAAGTACATCATGCTGTCTTTGTTGATATCCGGACCTAAACAACTAGGGAATGACATAGATGTGTACTTGGTACCTCTTATTGAGGATTTGAAAAAATTATGGACCGAGGGTGTGACCGTCTTTGATGCTTATACTCAAACAAATATCTCCTTACGAGCCGTGATATTTTGCACAATCAATGATTTTCCAGCCTATGGTAACTTGTCAGGTTATGCAAATAAAGGAGCTAAGGCATGCCCCATTTATGTTTGAACTTTTTAAACACTTACTTTTTATTAGAATAAAAGTTCGTCTGCAAGAGAACGAAGCAATTTTAAGTGGAAAGTTTGACTCGAGTCGAATATCTCGAGGAAGACTTATCGGAAGTAAATTTATGTGTTTGGTTCACGAATGAGAAAATAAATAAAAAGCTTATTCTAAACACTTGATCAAGTTTTGGTTTGAGAAGTTGTAAAAACTAAGACAATGATTTAAAAGACGAGCAATGAAATCAAAAACTTGATCGAACACTTAATCTACGAGTTGGGGTTGTCAATCCAAACTTAGATTAAACACCCAACAACCCCAATTGATGGTTCTAAACAATTCTAGGAACTAGACCCATGAATTCTAAACATAACTCATCAAGAAGCGCTGCAATTCAAATTCAATTCAAACATGAACATGATTCAAAAAAGCTTAGAAGGACGCACCAATGGAGAAATAAGCTTTGAAAAAAACTAATTATAATCATATGAATTTCTAAGAATTAAACAACACGAAATCATGAAGAATGCAAGGAGATTAATTAAGAATCTAGAACATCATAATCCCAACAAGACAATTCATAATCAAACAAACAAGACATTATATTAATAAAACAAAGGTTAATATAATCTTACTAATTAGAATTGGAGCATTTCATCGTTCAAATGAGAAAAACATGAATTGAAACTAAGCTACATCCATCATTCGAGCAATGCTTAAAAAAATTATAATTTATGAAGAAATAAAAAGCTGAAAATTTGAATTAGGAAAGTGAGAAAATGAAGAAGAAAATGGAGAACTCTTGGGCTTGTCAAGCCCTAAGGTTCAAGAGCTTCAGTTTCTAAAAAGAGAGGTTTTATTTATAAGGTTGAAAGTGGGGGCAAAATAGTCATTGTACCCAAAATGGCCGAAAATGGCCTGACCACCAATGCTGGAAAATGGCACGGTCGATGGCGTGGCGACTCTGCATCGATGGCGCTTCGATCGGTGGTTGTGCTACGCGGTTCCGAGTTGTGTTTTCGTCATGTCCTTAGGAACTTTCTTAGGCTTGATCGACTCTCCTAATATAAAAATAAAAAAACAAAATAACATAAAAATCTACAAAAAGTAAAAGAAAAATACGAAAAATACTAAAAAGACGACAAACGCTACGAATACACAAAATAAGAAAAACTAGGATAATACACGACTAAAACCTGACTAAAGCACACACGACAAGACACAAAAACACATAAAAAATACACACAAATATGTACAAATAAACTCCCCCACACTTAGCTTTTTGCTTGTCCTCAAGCAAAACTGAGCTTAGACATAGACAAGAAAGATCTAACCACCCAATGAACTAAATACTAATGCATTCAAAATGATTCGAGGAGTTATGCATTAAATCAATTGAAAATTCAACTAAAAGGACGACACGATACGTTGAAATAAGAGGATTATATTCCCTTCCGAACGCCTAAAAGTAATGTGTTTCCCTTCATGCACATCCCCCATCCATGCCTCGTCCAAGTTCTAATCACGCTCAAACCACTAAGTCGGCACCCGACTAACTCAATCATCTATACACCTCTTCACAATAGAATCTAAAAAGTAAATAAATAAATAAAAATGCGTACAAGGGTAGCACGACTTTTTATATATACTTCACTTGTACAAGGATTTCTCTTCTTGTACCATTTTGTTTTGTTTTGTTTTTTTTCTCTTTCTTTTCTTTTTCTTTTTTTCTTTTGAGTACCCATAAAGACGAGGTACTAGATGATCAAGATATTTACAACTCAAAAATGAGAGTTCATTGACTCAAATCACTTGTTGCTAATGCAACTCACAATATTTTCTGATAAGCACGTGGAGTTTTTAACGTCTTCAAAAATAAAATGAAAAACTTACAAAAATTCCTATAGAGGGTATCTGAAAATGGGGCTAGTAGAGAGTATTCGACTCTTGGAATGAAACACGAATAGAATAATGATCAAGACATTTCATGGGTTTCCTACACTTCATGCCCGACAATTACAATAATGTCGAACGAAAATCTAAACAACTTAACCAAAGAATTTAACGACGTCACTTCGTCAAGGTTCCAATCAATATCAATCCATACGACTCAGTTCTTATACACAAGCAAGCATATGAAAGAAATTACTAAACAAGGACAAAGCCCCCACACTTAAACCATGCAATGCCCACATTGCACATAAAATAATAGAAAGTGCGATAAAAGAGAAGAGAGAGAGAGATATGTCCTTATAGTCACGCTTGTGATGATGAGTCGAGTGTGCAGTGACATCCAACGGGCGGTGAAGTCGAGAGGAACCTATAAAAAGAGGTAAGTGGAGAAGTAAATATTCATTGAAATTAAATATTAAATGTTTGCTTCGCATTCTTTTTGGTTGTTTTGGAAACCAACAGTTTCCAATCAATTAACAGTTAACACTGTGAGATCTAAACTCACAAAAATAAAATTAATATGTAATGAGGAACTTATTGCAATTATATCAAAATCACCCGCTGAATAATATAAATTATTAAAGAATAATTAAACATAAATTACAATTACTACCTACAAGTGAAATGTTTTTCCAAAATTAAGATTGTTTTTTTGCAAATTCACAACTCGATAAGAATGCTTGGACTAACAAATTAAAGAAAAAATGAAAATTTATTCTCAATTAATTCGATTTTTTTTATTAATTAATCAAAATAAATAAATATAGACATGATTTCTTTCTTACTCTCTAATGGTGGGTTGCCAGATCTGATTACCAGCGGTGAAGGACGACTGGAGGGAAGTAAGGGCTGGCCATCGTACCCAATACCACAACAGCGGTATGCCTTGTACTCGAGCCTTTATTTTGTGCTTGAAAAAATCAAAACAACATATTAATCAAAAATAAATTCAAATAAGAAAGAAAATATCAAAAAGCAAAAGGAAAATAATCTTCGAATAAACAGACAATGCAACAAAGTGAAAGGAAATTAACCCTTTCGGAATTCTGACATTATTGAAAAATAAGCAGACAATACAACAAAAGGAAAATAATCAGACAATTATTTTTTCTTGGGAAAGGAAAAATAATCTTCCAATAAACAGACAATACAACAAAGCAACAGGAATATAACTGAAACTAAATAAAGTAAATATTCATTGAAATTAAATATTGTTTGTTTCCTTCCCATTCTTTTTTGTTGTTTTAGAAGCGTTAGATTTGGCTAGATTTGATTACCAACTGCGGAGGACAACCGGAGGGAAGTAGGGGCTGGCCATCGTACCCAATACCACAACAGCGACATGTTTGGTGCTTGATCTTTGCTTTTGTGGTGAAAAAATCGAAAAAATAGATTAACCTTGTGTTTCGGGTTGTCGGGGATGTTAGAGTTTGGTTTGTCAGCCTTTGAATCGAACTTTTTCGCGTTTAAAATTAATAAAAAGCTCATTCGCAAGAGAACGGAGCTGTTGTATGCGATAAGTTGATCCGAGTCGAATCACGAGGAATTGCAATCGGCTTCGATAAATGTTTGTTCACAATCTTTATAATTTAACACACGATCCATTTCTTTGTTGAAAGGGTTCTACAACTACGAATTTAAAAACGAACATGCAATTATTAAAAATCTAATTTAACCTAATTGAGAGCATGAAAATTCAGATATCTAAAACYAAAAGCATCATCATCAATCTAGCAATTTAAAAACACTTGAATTATGAAACTAACATAATCGAACAAACAATCTAATTAAGAAACATAGAACTTATAAAATAAAATCCAAAGACAAACTACTAGAACAGAAAGTACAACTTATAGTTCATAATTATCCGCAGCAATTGTTCAAACTTCAGCAATTAACGAAGACAAGCAACGACGGTGAACGTAGAAACGAGCCTTCCGTGCAATCTTCAAATGAGATCTTCAAAATGATGTAAAATAAAAAGGGGAACGTTTTTATATGTGATATGAACTTGCCCCCTCGAAGTCAGATGCCAAAATGAAGAAAACCTCCGGATTTTATAGATTTTTCAAAAATAACAGCTCAAACTGCCGGAGTGTCGACGGTGCGTCGATCGACGTGAGCCAGGCGCACGCGTCGACCAGGCAGAGCGTCGGTCGACGCACCTAAGATCGATGCTTCAGAACATTTGCGTCGACGGTGCGTCGGTCGACGCGGGCGTAGCGTCAGCAATGTGTCAACCGACAGGCCTAGGATCGACGCTTCAGAAGCTGCGCGTCGACCTAGCGTCGATCGACGCGAGCGGTACTCGGCATCGACGCGGGCGCTGCTCTGCGTCGCCTGCATGGCTTCGACTCGTCGCTCGTCCCGTTTTCCTCATTTTGAGCTGAGATATTAACATTAAACAAAATTAGATTATTTCATATAAAATAAAGTAAAAACACATTAAACACCATAAGAAACGAAAAACATGAAAAAGTAAGAAAAACGATAAAAAGATGAACTTAAAACACATAAAAGCACACAACATACGATGCAAAAATACAC
>BMAC01001208.1:131245-166063 GCA_014905375.1 Phtheirospermum japonicum | reverse complement strand
GAATTAGCACATTATGTTAATGAAAATCTATTTTATTTTATTCTGATTTCAGAATATTTTATAAAATCTTATATTTTTTGAATTTTTCTTATTTTAAAATATAATGATAGTTTTTTAGGATTAATAAAACTCCTTCCGTCCCAAAATGATATGTTTGGTTGCAATTTTGGGTGTCACAAAATGATAAACTTGTTATTAAACTTGTTTTTTTATTTCCATATGTATCCCTATAATTAACAAACTATACCACTTACTTAGATGAATTTTAAGAAAACTGAGTAACAATGAATAAATAATTATTTAACTTTAGGGGTATATTGGAAAATATAATACTTTCACTATATTAACCAATATTTTCTTAAATTGTGTTAAATAACCGTAATCCTATCTTTTTGAGGCGGGGGGAGTAAATCTTTTATTTATCCAATTTTATAATTTTTTATGTTTATCTGATTTTCATAAATATATAACTTCAAATGTAATATATTAATTTAAAATATTACTAGTATATTTTCATATAAATCTAATTTATATCTTCATTAGATATATAAAATATTACTATTATATTATTTATTATTATTGTTAATGTATCATTAAAATAACTTTGAATGTAGCATGATTTATATTGGAATTATATTAAATTCTACTATATATGAGGGTTATTATGCTATATAATAACTTTATTATACATCAACTTTTAAAAATATAATTATAAAAATATTTTACTAAATATGTAACTATTAGTAGTTATTTTTTATTGTTAAAAATGTTCACAAAGTATCATTGTAAACTCAATATATAGTAATTTAAATCAACCACATTCAATTAAGTATAATTTGTAATTTATATAATTATACTGGAGTTTATATAACCGCATATTTTTAAATACAATATATTATATATATATATATATATCATAACTATGTACTAAATGAAAATATTCATATCTTACGTCTTGCGATGCTTACTCGACGACTTTTGAAAATTTAAAAACTTACTAAAAATATAAGATATCTAATATTTACCTAATAATATATACTATTTATTGTGCCCGTGCGTTGCACGATAATTTTTTATTTTATTTTATGTAAAATAAAAATAATTATTTTAAATGTATTAAAGTATTTAAATAAGTAATTGTATATATGTATATTTAAGTTATATATATATATATATATATATATATATATATATGTGTGTGTGTGTGTGTGTGTGTGTGTGTGTGTGTGTTTTGGTGAGAACCATCACTGGTTCTCAAATCAGCGATGGTTTTTACCATAACTGCTCCTTATATATAAATTATCTAAATATTATTTAAAAATCGAATAATATTGAAAACAATATAACTTGGTTCATAAAATATTTCTTATTAGATGAAAAGTAGTTTATAAATTATGAAAAATTTTCTTATACACAACTTTTATAGTTTTGTTACTATGTTTATTCTCATCATCGTCGATCAATATTTTTAAACTCTAGGGCTGGCAAATCAGTCGTGTTGGGTTCTTATCGGGCCGGCACAATAAGGTACGACACGATAATCATAGGCACGAATACTATACGATAAGCTTATCGGGCCTATAACTAAACCCGAAGCACGA
Organism: Phtheirospermum japonicum; assembly: GCA_014905375.1. NCBI lineage: Eukaryota > Viridiplantae > Streptophyta > Magnoliopsida > Lamiales > Orobanchaceae > Phtheirospermum > Phtheirospermum japonicum. The sequence continues at coordinate 164,462 of BMAC01001208.1, read as the reverse complement.
CACGCTAAAACACGAAAAGTATGACACGGTACGATAGGCATGATAAATAAAAATACTAAATTTATTTAATCTTACCTGTTAAGCACATTAGGCTCGTTAATTAATAAAATACATGATTTTCTTAATAGATATAATACATATCTATAAAATTATCAATACAAATTATCTAATACATTTAAAATTATAATATGACAAATGTACTAATGATAAATCAAAGATCACAAATACTAACAATGAGTAAATGAATATAAAATGGGAAGATTAAAATATTATTGGGTCTTATCGTATTTATCGGGTTAGCACGTTATCAACTCATTACTTAACGTGTCTTGCCGTGTCAGCCCGATAAGGCACGAACCCAATAAGCCTAAACCCATACCCTATTATTTTGTGTCATGTTCGTGTATGTCAATCATGTCGTGCCTCATATTGCCACCCCTACTTGATATAGTAACGTACAATTGACCATGACTGAAAACTGAGTTTTTCAGGAAAAGTCCAACGAGAGAGAGAGAGAGAGAGAGAGAGAGAGAGAGAGAGATTGTCCTTGAATTTTGTTGATCATCATAGTATATGACATAATTAGAGGAAATTGTCGTCATTGGAATTTGAAAGGCAGTCTCGAATTAGATGGTGTGACAGTCATTTTAGGGATGAACAACAATTCACCCGCATTGCTTCCTTGAGAAATATTAGCTTATACAATATGATCTTCAAGTTTTGTAACAACCAACATTACACAATACAAGGAAATGATCAATATTTCTCAACAACATGAGTGGAATTCTAATTTTTAGTTTTACCTCATAGTTCGGCAATTCAAAACATTTAATGGTGTTTAGAAACTCTGGTGAGTGGACATCCTAAATTATGTCAATGTTTGAATCAGAACTTTAATTTTCCATCATTTTCTGACATCGTATATTTATTAATAAAATCGACGACATCAAGTGTTAGGGATTGAATAGCACGACCCTCCAAAAAAGTGAAACATTTAGTAGTTTTTTCAAATTGTGGATATGTACTGGCCACAATTGACAGGACATGGTCTCTATCATCTTTCAATAATAAATAACCTGGATTTCAATTTGAGCGATACTATCGTCTGGTCCTCCAACTATTCCTTCTTGGTTTTGGAATTAGTTTATCTTTTTACGAATCTATTATAGTTGATGCCACAGTGTTCATTCCACTCGATGCTGATTTTGCACTTGTATTGTTTTGCATGATTACTGAGATAGTAACAAAATACATTATTTATGAAATCAATTTAAATCAAAAGTATTGAATCGTAATAGTATTTTATAAATAACATGTTGATAGCCAATAAAACAAATACTACATGTGCAATTTTGCATATTTGAATTTAAAAAGTGGTCAAATTGTTTTTGAGAAAAGTGACAAATTTGATATTGTTGGACTCACAATAAAAACCTAAATCCACGTATTTGTTAATACTGTTGACACCCTAACCTATGTGTCAGCTCGAAGTTGCTACGGATGACATATGTCGTCTTATTATACCTCCAGAAGCTGATGTGTCATACTCCGGTGGTTCGGGTTAAAATGATACCTTTTAAAAAAAAATTGACTAGGTATAAATAAGAATTTTTTTCCCATTTGTTCATTTGTTTAAGAAATTAGGGTTTGCCCTCTCAAAGACCCGCCTCCCTCTCGCTTCTCTCCTTCTCTCGATGCTTTTTCATGAGAAAATTTTGTTGATTCTGAAATTCTTACTGCTTGAGTCTCTGGATTTGGAGTATTAGGAAGCTGATGATTCAAACTTTCCGAGCCTCGAGCGCCTTATCATCAATCATTGCTATGACTTGGAAGATATCCCTTCAAACATCGGTAACATAGGAGGCCTTCTGCTGTGGAATTGGCGCGGACAATTAAGGAACAAAAGAAGGATCTGAAAAAGGGATTTCAAGTCCGCATCTATTCTTCATGGGAATATAAGAGTCTGTTGAATGCTTTTTCGCCTGTTGAAGGTAAAAATGTATATCAATGAGAAAAGAATATTATTGTTCTTCTTTGTATTGGGGAGTTATATTCTGTTCTCATTGTATGATAAAAGAATATTATTGTTTTTCATGTCATTCCTTTTGTATTTTTCTTACTTTTTTCTATTCCTTTTTTTCCTCCCCCAATGTATTGGAAAGATTTACAATCTGTAATGATCCAACTAATGAAACTAATATATTTGTATCTCTTTGTGTAGAACTAATATATCTGTATCTGTAAGTGTACTATGTGGCAACTTTGATCTCATAAGTTTGACTTTTGTGCAACTTTGGTCCTGTAAATCTTAATTGGTGACATGATGGTATTTTTTTATTTGATTTTTAAGGTGTTTGTTTGATTAATTATTTATTTATTACGGGCTTCTGTGTTTGTTTATTTATTTGGTTTCAGATTCATTTTGTATTTGTCTTATGTATTTTGTGCAGATTGCGTGGCAATGTCTATCTAATGTGGCTTCGGATTGGGGTAATATTTTTATTGAACAATCAATTTTTGACTTTTTATTATAGTTTTTTATGGTTACTTATTTGGTTTGAAGAGCCAGAGATTGTCTTTTCATTAGAATCCAAATCACCAATTTTTATTGTTTGAATAATAAAACTTTCATGATTACGCCTCATTACATCATCATATTGAATAGTTGAGATGAGTTTCAGTTCTTACTCCAAAAATTGATTCTAATTTGAACATTTTCATATAAGTTTAATTGTTTGTGCTTAAGATTTAATTTCAGTATGAATATCAATTTGATGGAATGATAATTTGATGATTTTATCCTAAATGGTTTAGTTGTTCTGTACTAAAATTTCAACTCCAAATTTGACGTGAGATGGTTTAGTTTTTTCAAACCATTTTGTACTAAAATCTGATGCATTTATATTGAATTATGTAGTTTATCTGATGGATTTATATTGATTATGGTTTAGTTGTTCAGTACATAATGTTAATGGTTTATATTGAATATATAAGATTAATACATTAGCATTTTCAAACCATTTTTAAACCATAATCAAATTGATTAGTAGTTTTTTCAAGCCATTATTTTTGCTTCAATTTCATTAACATTTTGTACTAAAGTTTGATGTATTTATATTGAATTGTGTACTACAACTAAACCATAATCAATTGATCTGTACAAAAATTTAAGTTCCAAAATTGATAAGTTTTTTTTATTTAATGAAACTAATTTAATTAATTAGCAGTGTTCTGTTTTTGTATAAATTTATTTGTTTTTAATCTCAATGAATTATTCTCAAGGGTTTTGTTTATTTGTTGTGATTTGAGTTTTAATTGAGTGTCGATATCTCTTTCTTTTGTGCCGATATCTCTTTCTTTCTTTTTCCCCCCTTTTTAACTCAAAATCAAGAATTGGGTTTTGCTTGGTGTAGTGAAGAAATTTGAGACTTGGGTTGATTCCCAGTTAAAGATGTCTCCTTTTTTTTGTGGGCATAAAATCAGGTGGTGGATATCATCCCTACAATTGTAAATCATTTGTTAGTTCTTTGGTGCATTTGGGATATGGGTTTTACATATTCAGCACAGTTGTGGCTAGTGACCTCCCATAAGCATTGAGCGATTGGATTTTCAAACCTAATTTGTCCGGCGGCTTGAAAAGGGAGGACTCGCGAAAGTCAACCACCGTTGATGATATGCCCTCCCATTGTGTTGGTTCATGGGATTTTCGGTTTTAGGAAAGGGGTATGAGCAATCAATTTTGAAATTCTTTGTTTTCACTCTATGAGGAATTTTGTAGAACGCCATGACTGCAAGATTGATAATTTATTTATTTATTTTACATTTTTTTTTTTGTTTTCATGTGTGCTGATGTTACCTTGCCACGAAATACACGAAATATAGGTTAATATGGGTGTTTTAAATGCATTGCAGACACAAAATCATATATATTACGATATTAGCATTGTCAATTTTTTTTTTGCTATTCAGTTAAATTTAGAAATTTATACTGTTGATTACAAAACATCAAAGCTAATATATCTTTATAGATATATTGAATTTGACCTAATATTTTATGTTATTTCCTTGATTCAAAAATATTTACATTTGTTTTGGTCAACAATATAAGTTTGAGCCTATGTTATATTTTTTTTTATTACAGTTTAAACATATTGTTTATGTGCAATATCAAGTCCATCTTTTTCTATTATCCATAAAAAAGTTGTAATTTAGTCTATTTATTACCCAATTTTGTTAAATATTTTAGATAAATATTACCCTAATTATGGTGTTTTGTGGTTTTAGATATTTATGAGATTGTATGCACGCGAAATGTGGCTGCGGAAACTCATGTCTAATCTTCCTTGGAGATCTAGTAATTAAGTATTATCATCATTAGGATATTAGAGTGTTAGAGTTACACTACAAAGAAAAATGGAATTTAGAGGTCCGCATATCTAATCTTCCTTGGAAATTTAGTAATTAAGTATTATCATCACTAGGTTAGTAATGAGTGTTAGAGGTACACTACAAGAGAATTTGAAATTAGAGACGTATTTTTCCGTTGCTAATAAATTATTTTCATTGGTAAACTCAGTTTCCCACGGATTAGCGAACGACTAAATTCGTGGATTAACAAGGAGCTGACCAAATCTTTATTAATAGTTATCATTTCTATTTTGCAATAACTATAAATAAGAGTCGAGGTCAAACTCTATCCAATGTTGGTTTGTATTTACCAAGACCTGTTTTTAGCCATGACCAACTCTATGTCGTCATCTCTCGGGTGAAGAGTCGTAAAGGATTAAAAATCTTATGCTGCGACGACGATGGTAACATTGATAATAAGACAACAAACGTTGTTTACAAAGAAATTTTTCAAAACCTCAAGTGAATATTTTCTTTATTGTATGAATAATTCAATTTCCAATATTTAAATTTTGTTTTTCCAATTTTGTTTTATTATGTATTTATTTCGTTATGCCCGCGTAATACGCGGGTGTCTACACTAGTAACATATATATATATATATATATATATATATATATATATATATATATATATATATACACACACACACACACACACACATATATATATATATATATACATATATTCAAATGATCTTATTAATTTTATTAAATATTAATTAGGGTATCCATACTAATTATATTGAGAAAATAAATAAACAAAGATTCAACAACTCCGATAGTACTTGCTCTACAGTTTTGTCGGGTGAAGGAGTATAAAGATTTATAGATATACCAAAATCATTTTAATTACTCTATATTTTATTCCGTTTATTCGATTGTGTATATATTGTTTAAATAATTAAAAAAAGAAACTAAATCATCATTAATATTAAACATTATTTATGAGATTAATTCAAATAAAAAATATTGAATCGTAATAATATTTGATAGATAACACGTTGATATCCAATAAAATAAATACTAAATTATATTATAATTTTTTATATAATCTAAATTAAAAAAGTGGGCAAATTACTTTTGATATTATTTGTACTCACAATAAAAAAACAAACAAAAAACATAAAATAAAATAGCAAAACCTCACAATAAAACCAAAATAACATAAAAGTATATATATATATATGATTGGGTTCAAATGAGAACCCCGTCTATATGTGAACCTATGGACTAATCCTGGCCTTAGATCTAATATTGCATAGTGCAATTATATGTCCAGGTTCATTGTGCTTTTTACACAGTACTGTAGTGCTAAAATCAGTCCAATTTTTTTAATTTAATTATATATATATATATATTTTTTACGTTTTAAAACATGCAATATGTATCTTAAATTGTAGATCTTGAGAATGTGATTAATTTGATATATATTTCATTCAAAACGAATAAAATTTGAAAAAGTTATGGTTTGTTGAAGATTTGAGTTTCATTTCAAATTTCTGAATTTGCAGTTTATAGACGAAATTTGCGATACTTTTTGTATACAATCGTAATGTTTTTTTTCTTAATCTATTGTGCTTTCCAAAGAGCAATGTAGTGCTCTTTGTAAACGTTGATATATGTCCAAAATACCATTTTTAATTAATTAATGCATTTTTTTACATTATTACCATGTTGACATGTCATGATCTCAACCATCAAGATTATCCAATTTAATGGTCAAAATGAGTCCCTAGGTTCACATATAATGACGGGTTCTCATTTGAACCCAACTATATATATATATATATATATATATATATATATATATATATATATATATATAAAGGATCTTGTTATTTTTAATATTAATTAGGATATTTATCCTAATTATATTAAGTAAATTCTTATATACTTGAAAAAAGAAAAATAATCCTACATGATTTTTTCTCTCTCTCACATGTTTTTTTTATAAATATTTTCACTGTCCAGCATGGATTGTAGGCCTGCTATAATTTCGTGTGAAGATAATTTTTTTCCTCCTCACAATGAACAAATGATAGTATAAGTATTAAATTAAATATAAATATTACAATGATGTTGAAGCGATTAATATGTAAAATATAAATGCATACATAACAGAATAAACTCGATTTCGAACTTTAATCGATATTAAGTATGACATGAATGCTTTCAAATTGTAGGATATAAATGCATATATAACAGAATAACTCTTGAATTTAAAAAGATATATATCATAAATGCATATAAAATTTGTAGGATTAAAATTGTTATTTTGACTAAGGATAAACTTGTCAATGAGTAAGAAGTTTTTTTGTTTTTTTTTTTTCACGTGGCAAATGGGATAAAAGTCCAAATTCTATTGGAACTTGCTAGTTATACATTATCATGTTTCCTTTCAAATAGGAACCATAAATAGTTCATTCATAGAAATTGGCAAGATAATTTCTCTAATAACATTTCTTGTTAACATCAACTGAAGCTCTTATATCCACCATATCCTTTTTTTTTTCTTTTTTTGTTTGGTCTGATAGGGCAGTAAGTTGATCAGACCTAATTTGGGGTAGATCTGATTTGGAAGATCTGAAGAGTACGAAGAGAAATAAGAGCGGCTTTTTGCTTGAGTAAAGGTCTGACCAGACCTGTCGGAAAATAGGATACCGGGAAAGATGGGAACAACTCTCCCTTTTTCCTGAGCTGAAGGAGTGCTCTACCAGAAAAGAAAGGAGGAAGACCTGTTTTCCGGACTCTAAATAAGGAGACAAGTGGGACCACTTGTCAGAATTGGTTGCGTAACGGCTCGTGATTCGCGGCATGTGCTCCTGGGATCCCGGCTGGGGTCCCCACTAGGAAATACTATAAATATCTCAGCCCCCAAGGCTGAGGGAGGTAGGTCATTCTTGATAGCATCCTTTCTTGCTTTTCTTTCTGGAAAACACCTCATTGCTTACTAACTTAAGTATCGGAGAGGTTTTCACCGAAAAACCACCGGTGGCCCTTTCTAACCTTTATTTGTGGTGTAGGTTTTGGAAGCTCTTGGGTTCCCGGACCTTATTCAAGTGGCCCACTATTTCAGGTTGAAACAATTGGCGCCGTCTGTGGGAATCCGATCGAGCTAAGGCGTGAGAATGACTTCAGACGGTTGGGAACGAAGTTTGATAGGGGAATTGGGTGGCACTCCGAGTTCCGCCGTGCATGCTCACGCACAACAGGCACCAGGATCATCGTCGATACCAGATGCAACGAGATCGGCCATGGCAGCTCCGCCAAGCTCCACACCACCGCCTCCGGGGGGACCTGCTGCGGATGGGGATGTCTCTCTCAATGAGTCGCTTCTGACATAGCTGTCAGAAGTGATTGGCAAAGCTGTGGAGGCGGCGGTCGAGAAAAAATTTGCGGAAATGGCATCGCCGCCGGCTAATACCCTGCCGGTGCGGGCAGCCCCGGCGGCAGAAACAGAGCCGCTGCACGCTCGGCGTACGGAGCGAGTCCACCAGCCAGACAGAGAAGAGCATCTTGCCACGTTTGATGGCGACACGGCCAGCCAAGTTAATCCCGGCCTGGTTGAACAGATGCAGAGCCTGCAGAAAGAGGTGCATGAATTTAGGAAGAAGATGGTGGGTGCAGTTGCACCGCCGGCACGGCGAGGCACCCCGTATACGGAGGAAGTCATGTGCGATGACGTCCCAGCGTTTTATCGATCCTTGGGTTTTGAATACAACGGGACGACGGATCCAGCAGACCACCTCAACCGTTTTGAGATAGCAGCGGCGTTGCACAAATTTTCCGATTCGGTTATGTGCCGAGTCTTTCCAATGACCTTTACCAAATCGGCACAACTCTGGTTCAGCCAATTGCCGCCGAGATCTATCAGCAACTTTGATGAATTCAGCTCGGCCTTCCTACATCAGTTCACGAGTTGTAGGAAGTATCAAAAAATGCCGCTCGAGCTCTTTAGTTTAAAGCAGAAAGAGAATGAGAGCCTACGTGATTACATCAATAGGTTCACAACAACAAAGCTGGAAGTGCCCTCGGCGTCAGAAGAGCTGCTTGTAAATGCTCTGGCGCAAGGTTTGAGGAAGGGAGAGTTCTTCCAGTCCCTGGTGGTAAGACCAACATTGAAGTTTGGAGAACTCCTGGAGAGAGCCGAGAAGTACATACACTTAGAGGAAGCTCTGAAGCTCAAGGATGAAGGGGAGAGGAGAAGAGAGAGATATGACAGGGATGACAGGGTGGCGACAAAAAAGCCCAGACCAGATCTGTTAATGGGTAGGTCTCGTTTTGATAAATATACTCCTCTGGCGACACCTCCGGGCGAAATCTTGCAGGCAATAGAGCGCCACTCAGAGCTCAAGTGGCCCAAAACTTACTCGCAGAAGCCAAGAAAAGAAAGGTCAGATCGCTTTTGTCGCTTCCATAATGAATACGGACATAACACAGATGAATGCACGCATTTGAAGGACGAATTGGAGAGAATGGTCCAGGCTGGACATCTAAAAGAGTATGTTGGTACAAGGAGGGGTGAAACCAGGCCTGGACATCACAGTGCGGACTGTTTCCTGCAAAGCAAGAGTGGGCGGATGTCCAGGACAGAGTAAGAGCTGGATCGAGAAGACCTGACCAGGCCCAGGTCGTTCACGGTGAAATCCAAATGATAAAGGGAGGAGAGATGGATGAGCACTCTAAGAGAGCTCAACACAGTTACGTCAGGGCTGCTAGAGACCTAATCAGAACATCCCGAGAAGTGGGACAAGTAGCGGCTACGCCTAACATTTGCTTCGGATCGGAGGATAGCAATGGCATCCTCGCTCCGCACATGGATGCTTTGGTGATAACAGCTACTATTGCCAACTATAACGTTCGTCGAATTTTCGTGGACACAGGATTTTCTGCAGATATTCTATTCTTAGACTGTTTTACAAAACTAAAGTTGGATGTTGAACTCGAAGAGGTAACCACTTCCCTGGTGGGGTTCGCGGGAGGCGCTTTGAAACCTATGGGAGCGGTGAGACTCCTTGTAACTCTGGGGGAAGAGCCATATAGGGTGACACGGATGGTGCGTTTCCTGGTGGTAGACGCACCATCCTCGTATAATGTTATGTTGGGTCGGCCCTCTTTGAGCCAATTCCAGGCCGTCATCTCAGTTTTTCACATGAAAATGAAGTTTCCCACGGAAGACGGAACTGGCGAAGTAAGGGGAGACCAGTATGCTGCGCGGCAAACATATGTGGATTGCATACGGCGGAATGAAGAGGAGAGAATGAGCAAAAGGGCTCGGACGGAGCAGCCACAGCTAGAACTAACAAGACGGGAGGAAGGGCTGATGAAAGTAGAAGTCGTCCCAGGCGATGCGAGTAGGACTCTGCGGGTGGGCACGACGCTTAGCCCTGAGGTGTTAACAGACCTGATAGCTTTGTTAAGAGAGAGTGCAGATGTCTTTGCATGGTCCCCTCAAGATTTAGTGGGAATAGACCCTGAAATTGCTGAGCACCACCTCAATATCCGCTCCGACATAAAACCGGTCAAACAAAAGAAATGAAATTTTGGGCCAGAGAAGGAGGCCATCATAGAGGCAGAAGTAGAAAAGCTCCTGAAAGATGGACACATTCAGGAGATACAATTCCCAGAATGGCTCTCCAATGCAGTGCTAGTCCCGAAAACAGAGGACTGGCGGATGTGCATTGATTTTCGAGACCTGAATCGCGCCTGTCCGAAAGATCACTACCCATTGCCAAGAATTGACCAGCTTGTGGACTCCACTTCCGGCTGCGAGCTTTTGAGCATGATGGACGCCTCACAAGAATACCATCAGATTAGATTATCTAAAGAGGACTGGAAGCGTGTTAGCTATATAACCCCAAAGGGAACGTACTGCTACGTGGTCATGCCTTTCGGCCTAAAAAATGCAGGTGCTACCTATCAGCGATTGGTGGATAAAATGTTCAAAAATCAGCTCGGTCGGAATATGGAGGTGTATGTGGACTATATGTTAGTCAAGAGCATAAAATCAACGTCACATGTGCAGGATCTGAGGGAAACCTTCAACACTTTGCGAAGGTACAAAATGAGGCTTAACCCAAAGAAATGCACGTTTGGAGTCAGGGCTGGAAAATTTTTGGGCTATATGGTCACGGAAAATGGTATCGAAGCTAACCCTGAAAAGGTGAAGGCTATCATGGAAATGAGCGCGCCTCGGAATGTAAAGGAGATGCAATGTCTGGCAGGACGAATCAATGCGTTGAGCAGGTTTGTGTCCAGGTCTGCCGAGAAAAGCTTGCCATTTTTTCAGGCCTTGAGGAAGAGGGACAGGTTCCAATGGAATGATGAGTGTGAGGAAGCCTTCCGATTGCTAAAAGAGTATCTAGCCAGCATGACCTTACTCACTAAACCAGTCCAAGGAGAACCCTTGGTACTGTATCTATTTGTGGGATAGAAAGCGGTCAGCTCTGTCCTAATTAGGGAAGATGGTAAGATACAGAGACCAGTATATTTTTGGAGTAAGGTCTTGCACATGGCAGAAGTGAGGTATGTGGAGGTGGAAAGGGCGATGCTAGCTCTAGTAGGAACTGCAAGGAAATTACGACCATATTTTCTTTCTCATACAATTGTTATACGAACCAATCTACCATTAAAAAAATAACGGATAAACCAGAAGCATCAGGGAGGCTGGTCAAGTGGATCATAGAGTTGAGTGAATTTGATATTGCGTTTGAGTCCAGAACAGCAATTAAAGCTCAAGCTCTGGCTGATTTTATGCAAGAAATGGCCGATCCCCTGGAGGAACTGAAAGAGTGGATAGTTTTCACTGACGGTTCTGTATGCAATCAGGGTTGTGGGGCTGGAATTGTCCTGATGGACCCAACGGGTGTATCTGTTGAATTCGCTGTCCGATTAGATCCCACGTTTTCCAACAATGTCGCCGAGTATGAGGCCCTTTTGAGGGGGATTCAAATAGCAAAAGATCTGGGAGCGGAGCGATTAAGCGCCAAGGTAGACTCGCAGCTCGTCTGCAAACAAATTAGTGGGGAATTTGAGACAAGAGAAGAAAGCATGCAGAAGTACCTAGAAAAATTCAGAGATCTAACCAAGGGGATGAAAGAATTAACTGTTACTCAGATTCCTAGAGAGGAAAACGGCTGTGCGGACTTCTTAGAAAAAGTAGCAAGTTCAGCCATAGATTGTTATGAACGAACGACCACCCTGTTGAAGGCAGAAGGGGAGTTCGGGGTCGAGCTGATCTGCACAGTTGCTGAGAAGGAAGATTGGCGCTCCGCCATCAAAAAATACCTTGAACAAAAGGTCTTGCCAGAAGAGAAGAGAGAAGCGGTGAAAGTGCGAAACAGGTCTGCTCGATTTTGCCTAGTTAAGGGAGAATTGTTCAAAAGAGGATTTGGTCAACCTCTTTTACGATGCTTAACACAAACGGAAGGGGCTTTGGTGCTGAGGGAGATACACGAAGGATGTTGTGGCAACCACATGGGGGCTAGATCTTTAGCCAGCAAGGTATTAAGAGCTTGTTATTTCTGGCCTTCTCCGAGGAAGGAAGCTGAAGACTTTGTCAGAAAATGTGAGAAGTGCCAGAAAATGGCCCCGCTAATCCACAGACCGGCGGAAGAGCTCATGATTATGAGTTCCCCCTGTCCCTTTGTGAAATGGGGTATCGATTTGGTTGGCCCGTTCCCGATGGCCCCAGCCCAGAAAAGGTTTTTGATTGTGGCTATTGACTATTTTAGCAAGTGGGTTGAAGCAGAGGCTCTCGCTAGAATAACAGAGGAAGCAGTGATGGGTTTCATTTGGAAAAATGTGGTCTGTCGCTTTGGTATACCAAGAATATTGGTATCAGACAATGGGACTCAATTTGCAGGAACCAAGATAAAGGCCTGGTGTGCCAAGATGAACATTCAGCAACACTTTACGGCTGTATACCACCCTCAAGCGAATGGTCAGGTCGAAGTAACTAACCGCATTTTAGTCCAAGGAATTAAGTCCCGGCTGGACAGGTCTGGAGGAAAGTGGGTGGAAGAACTGAGCTCTGTGCTGTGGGCGTACCGTACGAATCCGAAGGAGAGTACGGGTGAAACCCCTTTTAGTTTTTAGTGTACGGTATGGATGCTGTAGTACCCGCAGAGGTCAGCTTAAAGACCCATCAGATCCAGAATTTTAATGAAGGGCAGAATGAGCTATTAAGGCAGGACGCTTTAGACCTGATTGTCAGTTTCAGCCAGGATTGGCTAAGGGCGCCTGCCCATGATTTTGCCTGACCTGATTGTCAGTTTCAGCCAGGATTGACTAAGGGCGGCTGCCCATGATTTTGCCTAACCTGATTGTCAGTTTCAGCCAAGATGGGCTACGGGCGGCTGCCCATGATTTTGCCTGACCTGATTGTCAGTTTCAGCCAGGATTGGCTACGGGCGGCTGCCCATGATTTTGCCTGACCTGATTGTCAGTCTCAGCCAGGATTGGCTAAGGGCGGCTGCCCATGGATTTGCCTGACCTGATTGTCAATATAAACCAGAATTGGTTACAGACGGATATCCTAAAATTTGCCTAAACTGGGCAATGGTTAAGCCAAAATTAGATAAAAAACGGTCGTCTTTGGCTTCATCCAACATGAAGTATGGATCCATGTTTACAGATAGACCTGGCCTGTCGGTTTGCAGGAATATGAAAGTGTTGAAAAATAGACCCTTCAGAGAACACATATTGAAAAAGAAACTAGAGAAAATTCGCACCGGCTACCTACACCTTTTCAGAGAAAAAGGTTGGCGACTTTGATTACAAGAAATTGCAGGGAAACATTGAAAAAAATAATAAAAACTACGATGTTTAGCTATGGGAAGGTCTCCGGTCTGAAGCCAGGGCCCGACGAACTCGCTAAAGTTCACGCTCTGTTTCGTGCAGGCGGCTGCGATATTTGTCAGAACGATCGGTGAGTGTCGAAACCTCGCCGGCGGTGACAGTCAAACGACCTACCAATTCGGACAGGTCCGCCTTCTCTTCTTGAAGTTGGCGGTTAACTTGCCGGAGTTCAGCCCACTCTCTTTTGTAGAAGCGTTTCTTCTGGCGTTTCCTTTCCAGCAGTCGGAAGAGATAACCTACTTTCTCCTTGAGCGCGACCAGTTGGTCGGAAAGCTTGAATTTCTCCACGATTAAGGAGACGTTCTTTCTCTTCACCGCATTAAGATCTTCGATCAGAGGAGAGGACGACATTTTCAGATTGATTGATGATGAATAATGAAGGCATGAGCGCATTTAAATAAAGACGCGTGTAAAAGGGAATCAAAAAGTACTAGGGTTCCCAAAAAATCAGGAAACCCTAAAAAACCAAGAGTCGCAACAAGAAAAAACATTAAATTGAAATTAAGTCTGATTACAAAACAAGCATTGGAAAGTGACAGACCAGCCACACAGGCAAAACATCAAGTCTATCTACAAATACAACAGGGGTATGGAAAGCTACGGCTCCGCATCCAGCTCTGCGGCTAGTTGTCCCACTGCATCTTCAACCAGGGAGCCGGGGGATGCTCCACCTGGCAACTCACCCAGACCAGCGAAGGTTGGGGAAGGATAAGAGTCAAGGATAGCTAGGGCAAGATCCTGGCCTGGATGAGATACAGCAGGAGGAGGAGAATGGAAGAGAGAAAGGATGTGCTCCGCGAACTCCGTAGCTTCTGCAAGGTGCAATCGGTCCTGCTCCCGGGCATAAACGAAAGAGGCAGGCTCAGGAGGATTCTTCAATGGAAGGGCCCGATTAAAGATAGCGCTGGGGTCAGCCGCGGTGGTTGCACTCCACTTGGCCTGCTCATCAAGGGCAAAGTTGTAATAGCTCATGGCCTCGGGAAGGAGCAAAGAATAGAGCTCTTTGGATCCCAGGAAAGCCCTCTTGGTCTCCTCCCTAGCCAACTGAATTAACTTTAGGCCCTCCTCGAAGCCTAGAAATTCCATCCTCCACTCTGCCTTAGCTTTGTTCAGGGACTCGTCCTCCAAACTACGAGCCTCAGCTAAGGCTTCGTCCCTAGTCTCCATACGAGCAGTCTCGATCATCTTCGCCTGCGCTTTGCGCACCTCCTCCATCTCAGCCCTTGCTTTCTTGAGCTTCTCTCTCAGCTCTCCTAGCTCTTCCAGTTGCCTTTTTAGCTGCACTCCTCTCTCCTTGGCCAGAGTCCTGATGCGCTCCATTTTCAAGACGAGCTCCTTATTCTCCTTAACCACGTCAAACTGGATCAGCGATCTAGACATGCGAGTGGCTAAAAGTGCCTTCTTGGAGATAGCCTAAAAAAAGGGGGGGAGGGGGTAAGTCTTTAGCATAGAAGCAAGTTATGTGACGGGGGTACGAGGAACAAAATTTTACCCGAGCTTCATCCTGGCACCACGACTCCAGGAGCTGGTGATCCGTCAGTCTTTCCAAGTCCGGTTGATCTGCTGGTAACATCTGCCGGAGCAGGTACTGCATGGCAGTCTCCCCCGAGCAGTTGGCGATTGAATTAATCGGAGGTGGAGCGCTGCGAGTACCAGCAGAAGGGGCGTTATGGGCTGAGGGGACCAGAGCACGGCTACGGGGGGTTGTGTGTGGCCTCTTGGACAAAGGAAGTGCATCTTCCTCCGAGTTGGAAGAAGAGGGTCTGGCAAGGGCAGATCGCGAAGGCAGTGGAGCAGGACCAAGGCTGATTTCTGGAGGGGAGTCCTGCGCATGATTAGAAGGCCCCACCCCTGGCTCGACAGTCTTGGGAGGTTCACTGGCTTTCCTTTGAGGTGCTTCGATCATCTCGCGCATCATCTTGTCTGAAAACACCAAAAAAGAGGGTTAACAATAAAAATAGGCCAGCCAGACRAACCAGGAARGAGAAAARCTATACCAATCTCTTTRGTTAAAGGRGYTRTTTCTRACTTATTRTTAAAAAAATCCAARACAGAGGGAAGGAGGAGGTCAGTCACATGGAGAGGRTTCTCRTTCARGGTGGAGATGATTTTCTTTATACGGGAAGACCTGTTGGTTGAGGAYAGCGGGGGATATGAGGGTAATCYTTCRATGGGCTTAGGATTAAAGCCCCAATCCTCACTRCAATAAAYAAAGAAAAATTTCTTCCTCCAATCCTTATTGGAGGTAGGGAGTTTCGATAAAAAGTGRACCCCGGGTCGGGCCGTCAAATAAAAACAACCCGGAAAAGAACTTTTCGCTTGGAAAAGCTGGAAGAAGGTGTGAGCAGAAGGGTCCAGACCAGCGTAACGCATGGCCAAACTATAACAGACCATGATGCGAAAGGAGTTAGGGGTAAACTGGAAAACGGGAATTTGATATATCTTGGTTATTTCCAGCATTAAGGGATGCACGGGAAGATGTAGGCCTGCCTGGAATTGGTCTTGATAAAAGGTCAACCATCCGGTTGGTGACTGGCAGGCCAATATACCTGCCGGAGGGCAGTAAGCGTCAAAGGGATCGCAGATTTTATGTTTGTGGCGAACTTCTTCTACTGTCCTTTTACTCAGTATGGAGGTAATTTTAGGGTGATCGGCGGCGGCCGGAGGATATTCTAGGCCCCCAGAGGAGGAAGAAAGGGCAGCCACCGCCGCGGCTGCCGAGGAAGAAATAGATAGGGAATCGGAGTTCCCCAGGGGAGAGTCGGTTAGAAGAGGGGAAGGTAACATCGCCGCCGTGGAAGCAGCCGGCGGCGAGGAGACATTATGAGGAGAAACACTAGAAGACGACGCCATTTAAAAGAAATTAAAATAAGATCAGGGGCTAAGAGAAGTACCTGGCCGGTAAAAGATTACCGGAAAAGTTAAACTGAGAAATTTGAATTGGAGAGGATCACAGGAAATTCCAAAAGAGAAGGGAGGTTTGAGAGATTTAGAGAAGCTGAAAAATGTAAAATGAGGGATCGGTGGGAATAAAAAGAAATAAGATAGAATTCGAAAAGCAGGAATCGATAAAAGCGGGATTTGAAAAGATACTCGCATTTAATGATTGGCAGTTGAACAGTGCCCTAGGCGGCGAGTTGGGACGCTAACCGCTCTAGAGTAGGGCTGACGTGGCAGCACTAGGCATAAAGATAAAGGCCTTGGGGAAATGAACCGGCATCATTAACTCACGTAATTAGGTTTCGAAGAGGATCTCTTGGGATCCGCGCAAAGCACGGATGATAGACCTGTGGGTCCTCATTTCTGACGAACACCCCTGGAATACATCAGTTCTGCCCCAAATAACCGTAGGGGGGAGGAGTTGATAGGGCAGTAAGTTGATCAGACCTAATTTGGGGTAGATCTGATTTGGAAGATCTGAAGAGTACGAAGAGAAATAAGAGCGGCTTTTTGCTTGAGTAAAGGTCTGACCAGACCTGTCGGAAAATAGGATACCGGGAAAGATGGGAACAGCTCTCCCTTTTTCTTGAGCTGAAGGAGTGCTCTACCAGAAAAGAAAGGAGGAAGACCTGTTTTTCGGACTCTAAATAAGGAGACAAGTGGGACCACTTGTCAGAATTGGTTGCGTAACGGCCCGTGATTCGCGGCATGTGCTCCTGGGATCCCGGTTGGGGTCCCCACTAGGAAAAACTATAAATATCTCAGCCCCCTAGGCTGAGGGAGGTAGGTCATTCTTGAGAGCATCCTTTCTTTCTTTTCTTTCTGGAAAACACCTCATTGCTTACTAACTTAAGCATCGGAGAGGTTTCTACCGGAAAACCACCGGTGGTCCTTTCTAACCTTTGTTTGTGGTGTAGGTTTCGGAAGCTCTTGGGTTCCCGGACCTTATTCAAGTGGCCCACTATTTCAGGTCGAAACATGGTCTGCTACAAAGAATCTCTTCACCTCTGATTCAAAGAATGAAATTCCAACAAAATTGATACACAAGCTAAAATATAAAGCTAAAATATAATAACCTTTTGCTTTACAAGTTACAAGTGCTCTCAATAGTCATCTTTTTTCTTCAATAAACCTCTAGCAAACAGAAGGCAAATGACCAAAAACCCTACTCCAGCTGCCCCTCCTAATATTATAGCCACTGTCTTTACTTCATTTGGCCCTATCCCTGGAGATGATGAAAGAGAGTTAAATGAAGCAGAAGCAGATGATCTCTTAGGCGCCCCATTTGGATAATCCCCATAGCTAATAAAACACTTGTGCAGATAAATCTCACCACTAACCAAGATCCCACACTCAACCTGAGCTCTCTGCACAACACTTTTCACACACTCCACACAGTCAGAAATCCCCACATCACCTTCGCACTGCCCCATCACCCTAACAGACTCAACACCCGCCGTATAAAACCCACCAGTGCCGCTCATCCCATTCTCAAGTGAATTCAAACCAGTGTCCCTTTTATCCTCAAACCCAACCATCAATTAAGAAGTTAAATGACTCAAACTGTCTAGCATACAAAAGTTGCGGACTAAACTTGCAAATTAAACAATATATAGAGTGAATTTGTTAATAGAAAAAAAATCAGAGAGATAAGGGCCATGATCTTTAACTCTATAATAGGAGAAAAATCCCAAACAAAAAAAAAGTTCTTTAGAAATTCGGAAAACAAAATCATTAAATCACTATAAACATTATACAAATATCTCAAGATGTAAATTTCCAAACACCATCACCACCCCTAAAACTCTTTTTAAACAAATTATAAACATTTTAATAGCTCTAACTACATTAAGTATTGATTTACTCTCAACAAAATTAGTTAAGAGATTACATAATTCTATATCCACAATCTTCTCTCACCGTGCTGCTGCCTGAAAGAGAATACAGAATAATATCTTCGCAATTAGATAAAAATATTTAATTATGATATAAATATGAGAGGGTGGTAGAAACACTATGCAAGAAAAAAAATAGATAATAATAACTCAAATATGGAAACACTTAATTTTGCTGTTATCGAAGTTTAATTAAGATAGTCAATGATAAGTTATTGTGGTATCTAGAAAGATTTGGGAGTGGTCATTCATATAAACTTTGTTTATACATACCCTTGTTCGCAACTTTTTATTTTTTTATTAAATCAACGATAATGCTCTTTTTTCTTTCCTGGATTAATTTGTTGTGTTATCAATGTTGGTGTTATCAATTGATTTCACTATCAATTCATAAGTTATTTCTCAATAATTCTCAGTTGAACTCGAGGAGGAGCTCCCAGGTATTATTTATGTTTACTGTAATTAACCCAAAAACTTATGTTTTGAAAAAGTTATTTAAAATTAACCAAATTCACGTACGATGTTAGCATAATAGTAGAATTCATATTTTAAGAACAAACCATCACAGCAGTAGAAACTCATCATCTCTGTCAATCAAACAACATCAACACAATTTATTGTAGTGAAATTCACAAAATTGAAACTGACGACAAAATAAATGTTGTCAATTTTCTAAAATTTGGTTACCTTTTTCCACATTACCAAAAGTTAGGGACTGTGAAGAATTTACATCACAGTAATGTTGATTGTTGATACTCTCCTTAAATTGCATACCCCCTTTCAAAATATTTGACATCAATGGTTGAGATCGACCATGACACGCCTGCAGAAACAACATCAAAATTCAGAATTTTATGTTGAAATCAGAATAAACGAACAACATCAAAAAATACAAATCTATGAATAAACGGCCATAAAATTTTATGTTGAAATCAGAATCAACAGACAAATGTAAAATATATCAAGAAAATAGAATCAAAACACCAACCCAAATCGAAACTTACCAACTAATAGTGCAGTGAAAATAAGCATAACAATTAATTTCAAAATTGCACAACCAACCACCAAAATTGATAAAAAAAGATTCGAGAAACAAAAATAATCTAGATCGAACTGTAAAAAAATCAATTGAAAATTCTTAATTAAAACATTGATTGATTAAATATATGTTCTTTGTAAAAGATTAGAAATTATTGTAATCGAATCCTTACCTCAGTTCGGAGAAGAAAATAACGATCTGGAATTAGGGTTGGGAGCGCCGAATCCCATCAAGATTTCCCATCTGGAATTTTCACATGCTCAACAACATTCATTGTCAACGACGAAGGAAATTAGGGAGTGGGTGAGTTTTGTTAGTACAGTCGATTGGATTTTGTAAGACAAATTGATGATTTTTAATTACAATTCACCAAATGTAAGAACAGCGAAGAAGACAGGCAAGAGAAGTGTGCAGCGGGAGAGGGAGGGACGGCGGCTGGTGGGGAGAAAAAAATTTATAACCCTAAAATTTATAATCTGATGTGGGGTTTGTGGGTTAGGTTTCACATTGACGGGATATTTTGATTAATGAGGCGAAAAATAAAAAAGTTAAAAAGCTCTATTATATATCCAGCCAAAAAATTATAAAAAGAAAAAAATAATAGGTAATTTTAACAAATTGACACATCATTTTCAGAATTAATAAGAAAAAGACACATGTTAAATGGAGGTTTAAGGAATTGACACCTCATCAAGATGTCAACTGAATTAATAAATAGGGGTTGATATAGATTTTTTTTCCAACTTAATATCTTCATTTTATTGTATTTGCCTATTTATTATTTTTCTTTAATTATATTTTGCCTAATTCAAAATCTTTATTCTTCTAATATAAAATTATAAAAATACTTAATAATATTGACTAGACACCGGTACAATACAATACATGTTGAGAATATGGTATATTTTGAGTTTTTCTAAGTAACTAAAATTATTAACAAATTTAATGTAAGAAAATAAATATAAAAATATTTCATAGTAATAATAATAATAATTAATTAAAAGATATTAGACATAGGTCGAGAACATGACAACTTTAAATAAGATTATTAATGAATTAATTTAAATATTTAAATATAAAAGTTATTTAATAATAGTTAATAAATAGTGATTAAGCATAGATAGTTGAGAATACGATATCTTTAATTTTTTATTTTTATATTTAAAAATTATTTAATTATTATAAATATTTATTTATATTTATATTTTGATTAATCCTGTGTAACACACTAGTGTTAAACTAGTATATATATCACTCTATATAATAAATGAAAAGATTTCTATCTTACGTGTTTGCTTTTCAAATTTTGAGCAGACAAGTAATTTTCTGGTGATTCAAATGCTTACTTGGCGAGTTTTGGAGGTTTTGAGACTTACTAAATATAAGAATTATAATATCTACCTAATTTATTATATTTTTTTATTATATTTTATCTAACTTAATCTTTTATATATATATATATATATATATATATATATTATATATATATTTATATATTCATAATTTAATATTTTCCTTTGATTAATATTTTAGCTAATTCAATATTTTCTTTTATTCTTCTAATAAAATATATAAGAAGTCATATATAATTAGAAAAAGAATCTAAATACTTATCTTAATTAAAAGAAAATCTACTTATAAGAAAATGTTAATTAGAAAAAAAAACTTAATTATTTATTAATAATATAAATACATTGTATTTAAAATATATAATTAAATGACGAGTTACTTCAATAATCTAAGTATGCAACAAAATATTATTAAAAATTTTAATTTAAATATAAAAATATAAATTTATGTAATAATAATAATAAATATTAATTAGACACCAGTATGGGTTGAGAATACAACATCTTTTGAATTTCTCTAAGTACGTAACTAAGAATTATTATAGAATTTAATTTAATTATTAAAATATTTAATAATAATTAATTAATTAAAATTAGATACGGGTTGAGCATGTAATAAGTTTTGAATTTATTTACGTGTGTTAACTATGAAATTATTAACGAACTTATTCTAAATACTAAAATACAAATTATTTAACAATAAAAAATAATAGTTCTAACTAGCCATACATACATACATACATACATACATACATGTATGTATGTATGTATGTATGTATGTATGTATGTATGTATGTATGGCTAGTTAGAACTATATATATATATATATATAGCATATTAATTATTAAACATTGATGGGGCATGAGCTGGTTAGACCTGGTGTAGGTAGACCTGATCTTACAGAATGCTAGAGAGCACAGCCAAGCCAGAATGACCGATAGTTTTGGTCAGTTCTTCCTCTAAGAAAAACTTGATCCCCTCTCTGAGGAAGATTAGACTGAGCTCGGTCCGAGAAGGAACCCTTATGGAAATCGTTGGGAGAATGGACCAAGACAAGTCAGGTTTGTATGCTTGAACTGGGGCAGACCTGACTGGAGATAACTAGAATAGAAGGAGCATGGAAAGAAACCCAATGAGACCAGTGCGGTAAGGTCTGACTATGTCTTCCTAGAGACAGAACAGATATCAAAAGAAAGATTATTATAGTTCAGGCACCGTCCTGAGTTGGTCTACAAGAGAAGCCCCAAGGATTGAGACTAATCCTGAGCAAATATTAAAATTGGGAAAAAAGGGAAGACCTGATTCCCTAATTCCTGACGAGGAGACAAGTTGCATAACGGCTCTTGATTTGCGGGATGTGTCCCTGAGATCCCGGCTGGGGTCCCCACTAAGGAAAATTATAAATACCTCAGCTTCAAGGCTGAGAGAGATATGTCATTCTTGGTGCATTCCTTTCTTGCTTGCTAAGAGAAACCTCATATGCTTTTCTGACTTAAGCATCGGAGAGGTTTCCACCGAAAAAAAATCGGTGGTCCTTTCTAACGTGTGTTTGTGTGCAGGCTTAGGAGAAGTGCGGGTTCCAGGTGTAATGCTTAACGTGGTAATATTTGGGGTGAAACGATTGGCGCCGTCTGTGGGAAACCAATCAAGCTAAGGCGTGAGAATTTAGAATGGCTTCGAATGGGTTACGACGAATTTTGGTGGGAGAGCTCGGCGGCACCCCGAGCTCCGCTGCACCATGGAGCGCGCCGCAGTCGGCAGGGCCACTGATGATGGGGCCAGAAGGGACAGGGCCATCGGCAGCGGCTGCACCGAGCACTACGCAACCCCCTCCTGGTAGATCTGCGACAGACATGGGTGGATCTTTCAATGGGTCCTTCCTCATGCAACTGTCGGAGCTCATTGGTAAAGCTGTGGAGGCAGCGGTTGAAAAGAAGTTTGCAGAAATGTCGACACCACCGACCAACACACCGCTAGCTAGAACTATCCCGGTGACGGAAACAGAACCGCTGCGTGGCCAGCTCATGGATCGGACTCCTCCTCTGGACAGGGAAGAGCATTTCTCCACTTCTGATAGCGAGACGTCGAGCCAAGCCAATATGGGCTTGGCTGAGCAGATGCAGATCCTGCAGAAGGAGGTGCGGGAGTTTAAGAAGAAGATGATGGGCACAGGCACGGTGCCGGCACGGCGAGGCACTCCGTTTACGGAGGAAGTCATGCGCGACGATGTGTCGGCTTCGTACTGATCTCTAGGCTTTGAATACAACGGAACCACGGATCCGTGGGACCATCTCAGCTGTTTTGAAATAGCAGCGGCGGTGTACAAGTTCTTGGATGCATTCATGTGTCGGGTCTTCCCGATGACTTTAACCAAGTCAGCACAGCTCTGGTTTAGCCAGTTGCCGCCGCATTTCATCAACAATTTCGATGAATTCAGTTCAGCCTTTTTGCATTAATTCACCAGCTGTCGGAAGTATCAGAAGATGCCACTCGAGCTGTTTAGCTTAAAACAGAAGGAGGGTGAGAGCTTATGCGCTTATATTAATAACGCAAAGCTCGAGGTGCCTTCTGCGTCGGAAGAGCTGTTGGTGAATGCTCTTGCGCAAGGCCTTCGGAGGGGTGAGTTTTTCCAATCGCTGGTTGTGAAACCGGCTCTGAAGTTTGGAGAGCTCTTGGAGAGAGCTGAAAAGTATATTCACTTGGAGGAAGCTTTGAAAATCAAGGATGAAGGAGAAAAGAAAAGGGAGAGATATGACCAAGAAGACAGGGCGCCAGTGAAGAAGTCTAGGGCAGACCTGTCTGGAGGAAGACCTTGTTTCGACAGATATACGCCTTTGGCAACACCGCAGGATGAAATTTTGAAGGCGATAGAGAGGCACCCAGATCTGAAATGGCCTAAGACTTATTCGCAGAAGCCCAGGAAGGAAAGATTTGACCGTTTCTGCAGCTTCCTTAATGAGTATGGGCACGATACAGACCAATGCACTCATCTGAAGGATGAGCTCGAGAGAATGGTTCAGGCGGGGCACCTGAAGGAATACGTGCGTATGAGAAAGGAGGAGGTCTGACCTGGCCGTAGCAGCCATGATCAACCTCAGCAGAATAAGAGAGATCAGGATAGGGGGCGTAATGAGCGCAGACGAAATGATCAAACCCAGGTTATTCATGGAGAAATCCAGATGATTACGGGTGGTGAATGAGAAGAACACTCTAAGCGGACGCAGCATAGCTATGTTCGAGCTGCGAGAGACCTTGTCCATAAATCACGAGAAGTTAGGCAGTTGGTTTCTACCTCGAATATCTGTTTTGGATCAGAGGATGGTGATGGCATTTTGGCACCCCACATGGACGCTCTAGTTATAACAGCTACCATTGCCAATTATAATGTGAGGCGAATTTTTGTGGATACAGGAAGCTCTGCTGATATTCTGTTTTATGATTGCTTTCAATAGTTGAAACTGGATGTTGAGTTGGAAGAGGTTACCACCTCTTTAGTGGGGTTTGCAGGGGGAGCCCTGAAACCTTTGGGAGCGGTCAGGCTCCTCGTAACACTAGGCGAGGAACCATACAGGGTAACCAGAACAGTGCGATTTCTGGTTGTTGATGCGCCGTCCTCTTACAACATCATGCTCGGACGACCATCCCTGAGCCAATTCAGTATACCATATGAAGATGAAATTTCCGACAGAGGATGGAACGGGTGAGGTCAGAGGTGATCAATATGCGTCCAGACAGACGTACGTGGAATGTATCAAATGCAACGAGGATGAGCGACAGAGGAAAAGAGCTCGGACAGAGCAGCCTAAAACAGGTCTGGCCTAGAGAGATGAGGAATTAATGTTGGTGGAGGTAGTTCCGGGGGACGAGAGTCGGGTCCTCCGCGTGGGAATAACTCTTAATCCAGAGGTCTTGACAGACCTGGTATCATTGTTAAGGGAAAGTGCAGATGTTTTTGCCTGGTCTCCCCAAGACCTGGTGGGGATTGATCCAGACATGACTGAACATCGCCTTAATATCAGCCCGGGGGTAAAGCCGGTCAAACAGAAGAAGTGCAATTTTGGGCCAGAGAAGGAGGGCATTATAGAAGCCGAGGTGGACAAACTCTTGAAAGCTGGGCACATCCAGGAAATACAATTTCCAGAATGGCTCTCCAATGCGGTTCTGGTACCAAAAACAGACGATTGGCGGATGTGCATAGACTTCCGTGACCTCAACAAGGCCTGGCCAAAAGACCATTACCCATTGTCGAGGATAGACCAGCTGGTTGATTCTACCTCAGGTTGTGAACTCTTGAGTATGATAGACGCCTCACAAGGCTACCACCAGATCCTCTGGCAAAGGAAGACCAGAAACGGGTTAGTTTTATAACTCCGAAAGGGACATATTGTTATGTGGTCATGCCGTTCGGGCTCAAGAATGCAGGCACCACATACCAGAGGTTGGTGGATAAAATTTTCAAAAGCCAACTAGGAAGGAATATGTAAGTCTATGTTGATGACATATTAGTAAAGAGCGTAAAGGCGGGCTCCCATGTGGACGACCTGAGGGATACCTTCGATACCTTGAGAAAATAAAGAATGAGGCTCAATCCTAAAAAGTGCATGTTCGGGGTACGAGCTGGAAAATTCTTGGGATATATGGTAACAGAGAAAGGTATCGAAGCTAACCCTGAAAAGGTCAAAGCTATTTTGGACATGCAGGCACCAAGAAGTGTCAAAGAAATGCAGTGTTTAGCGGGACGAATCAACGCCTTGAGTCGATTCGTCTCGCGTTTAGCTGTGAAGAGATTGCCATTTTTTCAAGCCCTGCGTAAAAAGGCCAAATTCCAGTGGAGTACCGAATGTGAAGAGGCATTTAGATTGTTAAAGGAACATCTGGATAGCATGAACTTGCTCACAAAGCCTATCCAGGGAGAGCTTCTAATCTTGAACTTATCAGTTGGGCAGCAGGCGGTCAGCTCTGTCTTACTTAGAGAAGAAGGCAAGGTGCAGCGGCCGGTTTACTACTGGAGCAAGGTCTTTCATGATACGGAGACAAGATATGAAGAAATAGAGCGGGCGATGCTGGCCCTGGTAGGAACAACTCGTAAGCTGCGCCCATATTTCCTGTCGCACACCATAATTGTACGGACCAACCTGCCATTACGAACCATAATGGATAAGCTGGAGGCATCAGGAAGGATGGTCAAATGGATAATTAGGCTCAGCGAGTTTGATATTATGTTTGAACCCAGGACAGCCATCAAAGCCCAGGCACTAGCTGATTTTATGCAGGAGATGACCAATCCTCCTGATGATAAGCAGGAATGGACAATCTTCACGGACGGCTCTGTAGGAAACTAGGGCTGCGGGGTAGGAATAGTTCTAATAGACCTAGTGGGTGTATCGACCGAGTACGCCGTACGTTTGAATTATGCGCTGTCTAACAATGCAGCCGAATATGAGGCCCTCTTACGAGGAATCCAGATGGCAAGAGATTTAGGGGCACGACAAGTATGTGCTAGGTTGGATTCCCAACTGGTCTGGAAGCAAATAAGCGGGGATTTCAAAACAAGGGAGGAGAGCATGCAGAGATACCTAGCTAAATTTAGAGAGCTTGCCAAAGATATGAAGGACCTGGTGGTCCTCCAAATTCCCAGAGAAGAGAATGGAAGAGCTGATCATTTGGCGAAGGTAGCTAGCTCAGCTACGGATTGCCAGGAAAGGGTGATCACCCTACTGAAAGCTGACACAGAGTTTGGGGCAGAGCAGGTGTGCTCGATGATCGAAGGAGATGACTGGAATTCCCCCATTAAAGCATGTCTGGAAAAGGGTATGCTGCTAAAAGACAAAAAGGAATCGACAAAGGTAAGAATCAGGGCTGCCCGATTTTGCTTGATCAAGGAAGAGCTGTTCCGGAGAGGATTCGACCAACCCCTCTTAAGATGCTTAAGCCGAGAAGAAGGATCCCAGGTCCTTAAGGAAGTCCACGAGGGATGTTGTGGTAACCATATGAGTGATAGGGCTCTTTCAAGCAAGATCTTGCGAGCGGGGTATTTCTGGCCACAACTGCGAAAAGAGGTGGAAGATTTTGTGCGTACTTGCGAAAAATGCCAGAAAAATTCATCCTTGATGCACAGGCCCGCGGAAGAGCTCATGACGATGAGCTCTCCCTGTCCGTTGGCCAAATGGGGAATCGATTTGGTTGGCCCTTTCCCTATGACTCCCGCCCAAAAGAAATTCTTAATAGTAGCCATTGATTATTTTAGTAAATGGGTGGAAGCCGAGGCCTTGGCAAAAATAACAGAGGATGCGGTCATGAAGTTCTTATGGAAAAACGTGGTGTGTAGGTTTGGGGTGCCTAGGATTTTGATTTCAGACAATGGCACTCAGTTCATAGGTGCTAGAATCAAAGCATGATGCGTGAAAATGAAAATTGACCAGCATTTCACGTCTGTCTATCATCCTCAGGCTAACGATCAAGTTGAGGTGACCAACCGCATATTGGTACAAGGGATCAAGACACGTCTGGAGAAATCCGGAGGCAAGTGGGTGGATGAGCTGAGTTCAATTCTATGGGCATACAGAACTAATCCCAAGGAAAGCACAGGGGAAACGCCTTTTAGCTTGGTTTATGGTATGGATGTTGTGGTCCCCGCTGAGATTAGTATGGAAACTCATCGAGTTCAGAATTTTGTTGAAGAGCAAAATGAGCTATTATTTCAGGATGCTCTGGACTTGATTGAGGAGAAGAGGGAAAGAGCTGCCGTGAGAATGGCACACATCAAAGGGAGAATTAAAGCAACATATGATAAGTCCGTGATCAAAAGGCAGTTCCAGGTGGGAGACCTGGTACTAAGAAGGGCTGATTTGGGAAAAGTAAAAGGAAAGCTGGACGCCGCATGGCAGGGACCATTTCGAGTAACCCAAGTCTTAGCGGGTGGCGCGTATAAATTGGAAGAGCTGAACGGATTCAAGATTCCTCGTGCATGGAACATTGTAAATTTACAAAAATCTTATATATAATTATGATCTCTTAATATATATGATAGTGCAGGTTTCTCGTTTTCACCGAAAGATAAAGTGCCTCGATAAAATGCCAGGATTAGCTAGGAGCGGATGCCCCATTTTCCTGACCTGATTGTCAGTTTAAGCCAGGATTGGCTAAGGGAGGATGCCCCATTTTCCTGACCTGATTGTCAGTTTAAGCCAGGATTGGCCAAGGGCGGATGCCCCATTTTCCTGACCTGATTGTCAGTTTAAGCCAGGATTGGCCAAGGCGGATGCCCCATTTTCCTGACCTGATTGTCAGTTTAAGCCAGGATTGGCTAAGGGCGGATGCCCCATTTTCCTGACCTGACTGTCATTTTAAGCCAGGATTGGCTAAGGGCGGATGCCCCATTTTCCTGACCTGACTGTCATTTTAAGCCAGGATTGGCTAAGGGCGGATGCCCCATTTTCCTGACCTGACTGTCAGTTTAAGCCAGGATTGGCTAAGGGCGGATGCCCCATTTTCCTGACCTGACTGTCAGCTTAAGCCATATTGGCTAAGGGCGGATGCCCCATTTTTTTGACTTGATTGACAGTTTAAAAATAGGTTGGGACAAGGGAGGATACCCCATGTACCCGACCTGATTAAAGCCAGACCTGGTGTAAACTAAAAGGTCTAACTGAGCTAAAATTTGCAAAAACCTAATTTGATTACAAACGATCAAAAAAAAAGCGAAGAAATATTGAAGATACTCCCAGAAACTTGTATTTTATTACAATGTTATTCATGAAAATATGCAGAAAAATGAAGAGGCAACAACATTACAGGAAAACGAAAAGGCAGGAAAAAAGAAAAAGTTCAAAAGAAACGCCCAGAAAGCAAGTCATCCATGAGAGCCTGACGCTCTCCGGTCAGAAGAGATAACTCACCGAACACGCCAGAGTTCATGCTCGGTATCATGATACTGCTGACGATACCTGTAAGCGCGAGCAGCAAGAGCTTGGGCTTCGCCGGCGGCGACCGTCAAGCGATTCACCGACTCTGTCAAGTCGGCTTTCTCCTCTTGCAATTGCCGATTTAACTGACGGAGTTCTGCCCACTCTCTCTTATAGTGGCGTTTCTTCTGTCTCTTCCTCTCCAAGAGACGATACAGATAGTTCATCTTCTCACGAAGAACAGAGAGCTTGTCGGAGAGCTTAAAATTTTCCACAAACAGGGAAATATCTTTGCCCTGGTCAGCAAAGGCCGCAGCATCCATCTGGTGCAGGTGGTCATCCTCAGCCACGTGGCAGAAGCTCGTGGTCTCGGGGGGTTCCAGGGGGACATAGCGGTTGAAAGGAATGGAGGGATTCTCGCTTACCCACTTGGTCTGAGAATCCAGGCCCAGGTTGTAGTAGACTTCGACCTCGGGGACCAGGATGTCATATAATTCGACCGAGCCCAGGAAGGCTCGACGAGTGGTCTCCCTAGTGAGCTGGATCAAGCGTAATCCCTCCTCCGAATTAAGAAACTCGAGCCGGCCCTCTGCTCGCCCCTCAAAACGGCCCTTTCTCTCCCCATCTGCCTCCCCTGCAGCTCGGGCCCGCTGGACTTTCTCCTTGAGTCTTGCTCCCTGATGAGCGCTAGGGCACGATGCTTGCCCTCTGACTCCTTGGATTCAGCTAGCTCTGTACGAGTGGTCTCCAGCTCCGCTCGGGCCCCAGCCATCTCTATACGAGTAGTCTCCAGCTCCGCTCAGGCCCCAGCCAGCTCTGCCTTCAAAAGTTCCACCTCCACCTCGGAGGCATGCTGCTTGACCTTTGCCTCCTGAGCAGCAGCGTGGCTTTCTTAGACCCTGGAGACTAGCCGTTTTACTTTCTCCTTCAGGGCCTCATGCTTCTTGATCAGTTCCGATTGCAGCATCGGACCCCTAACTCGGGCTAGCAAAGAAGCTCTCCACACCACAGCCTGGAAAAGAAAAAAGGGTGAGTTGGAGACTTATGAAGACTAAGAATACGATAAGTGAAGAAACTCTTACATGCGCCTCTGCCAAGCAGTAAGACTCGATCACCTCAGGATCGGACATCTTGTCTACGATGCGGCGGTCAGCATTGGGGGCTAACCCCATCATAAACTGTGTCGCCACCTCTCCAGGGCAGCTCAAGTCCGAACTGAAGAATAAGGACTGGTTGGGATGAGGGGGGTACTAACGGAGTAGCTTCCGGGATAGACCTAGCCTCGGTGCGTCTGCGCTTCCGGGCCTGCAGGGGTTGCTCCTCCCCAGAGCCTGTCTCTGTCGGCTGGGTCGATGATAGGACAGCGGGTTCAGGCAAAGCACTCCTGACCTGCCCGGAGGTCTCCCGCGCTGCTGGCAGAGATGCGGTTTCAGCTCGAACAGCCCTGGCCTCCGTCGTGGGCTGAATGATGGGGCGGGCAGCTAAGGTGGCTGCCTCCACGGGTAGAGAGGCGACACTCTGGTAACATCCCCCAGGGGGCTTTTCTGGCCCCCACTAGCTGCCTTCTTTTTAGCGGCCATGCGTGCCTGCGTCATCTCTACTGAAAGAAGAAAAATAGAAAAGAATAAAATGTGAGACAATAAGTAATGATAAATAGTAAAAAGGGGGAAATGTGGTCAACTTGGAAATATACCGATGTGAGGAGGGAGAGGCCCATTCTCTTGCTGGGTGTTGAAATAGTTCAAAAGGTCTGACTTAAGAACTTTAGTTAAGTCAAGGAGGTTCTGGTTAAGTGTATTAATTTTCTTGACCACGTGGGGTGGTCTGTCCCCGCGGGACAAAGGATCTTGAGGGGGTAGAATGCTGATAGAAGCGGTGGAGAAGCCCCAACTCCCTGAGCACTGGACAAAGAAGAACTTCTTTTTTCAGGCCTTGTGAGAAGTGGGAAGGCCAGTTAAGAAATGGACGTCAGATCTGGCAGATAAATAGAAAAAGCCAGAGGAGCTCTTGGCCTGGAATAAGGAGTAAAAGAGCTGGGCTGTAGGGGTGATCCAGAGTATTGGGCCGCTAAGTGAAAACCGGCCATAACCCGGAAGGCGTTGGGCAGGAACTGATGTACCAGAATCTGGTACATCTTAGATACGGCTAAAATAAAAGGGTGAACTGTCAAACTAAGGTCGGCGTGGAATTGATCCACGTAGAAAGTCAGATGGTGGGGAGGCGGCGCCGAGGCCCTTTCCTTAGGCGCCGAACTGGTAAAAACAAATTCGTCGGAGATATTGAAGGTGGCGCATATATCCCTGAGAGTTATTGTCGTCGGGAAGATAAGGGAGAGCCAGCGGAGCCTCCGCCGGAGGATCCACTGGGGGTGACTTTGAGAGGGATAAATCTAGGGAGGAAGTGGAATTCGCCGGATGCTCCGACGAAATCTCTACGGCGGAATTAGAATGAGGAGAAGAGAATGACATAATGAAAAAAAGGGTGTAAGGAAGCAAGGAAAATACCTGGTTTTATGAGGATAATCAAGGAGCTGAGCGAGAAGGAAATTGAGTTGAAAAAGTTTCGCAGGAGACGCTAGAGAAAAGAAAAGAGAAGAAAATCTCAAAGTTGCTATGTGGACAAGTTTTGAAAAGTGAGGAAAATAGGAAGGCTAGCGGGAGTAAAAGGCAAAACGGATAAATTTGAAAAACAGAAATCGAGAAAAGCGGGATTTGATGGGATCTCCGCATTTAATGTGGACAGATGAAAAGTACCCTAGGTGATGAGCTGGAATGCCAATCGTCCTAGGGTAGGTCATGCGCCGCTGACTTATCAGTACTTGGAAAGACGTGTGGGAATGGTAACCATTTGGGAACGTGAGCCGACACCACTAATACCAATAGCCTGGTTGTCAGGCGAATTTCTCGGGATTCGCACCGGTACGAGAAGCACTAAAGGGAGTGGGGCCATGTTGTACTAAGATAGCCCTAAAATTTTACAACTCTACCCTCACTGATTTGGGGGGAGGAGTTGATGGGGCATGAGCTGGTTAGACCTGGTGTGGGTAGACCTGATCTTACAGAATGCTAAAGACCACAGCCAGGCCAGAATGACCGATAGTTTTGGTCAGTTCTTCCTCTAAGAAAAAGCTGATCCCCTCTCTGAGGAAGATTAGATTGAGCTCGGTCCGAGAAGGAACCCTTATGGAAATCGTTGGGAGAATGGCCCAAGACAGGTCAGGTTTGTAAGCCTGTATTGGGGTAGACCTGACTGGAGATAACTAGAATAGAAGGAGCATGGAAAGAAACCCAATGAGACCTGTGCGGTCCTAAGGAAGGTCTGACTATGTCTTCCTAGAGACATAACAGATATCAAAAGAAATATTATTATAGTTCAGGCACCGTCCTGAGTTGGTCTACAAGAGAAGCCCCGAGGATTGAGACTAATCCTGAGCAAATATTAAAATTGGGAAAAAGGGGAAGACCTGATTCCCTAATTCTTGACGAGGAGACAAGTGGGACCACTTGTCAGAAATGGTTGCATAACGGCCCTTGATTTGCGGGATGTGTCCCTGAGATCCCGACTGGGGTCCCCACTAAGGAAAATTATAAATACCTCAGCTTCAATGCTGAGAGAGGTATGTCATTCTTGGTGCATTCCTTTCTTGCTTGCTAAGAGAAACCTCATACGCTTTTCTAACTTAAGCATCGGAGAGGTTTTCAATGGAAAACCACCAGTGGTCCTTTCTTTCGTGTGTTTGTGTGCAGGCTTAGGAGAAGTGCGGGTTCTAGGTGTCATCCTTGACGTGGTAATATTTGGGGTGAAACAAACATGTTTTTTATTTCCTATGGTTATATAAAAAAAATATAACATAAGTAAATTAAAGATTATTTTTATTTAATAATAAAGTCTCCCACTTTATAATAATCTATTTAAATTATTAAT
This sequence comes from Phtheirospermum japonicum, assembly GCA_014905375.1. Taxonomy (NCBI): domain Eukaryota; kingdom Viridiplantae; phylum Streptophyta; class Magnoliopsida; order Lamiales; family Orobanchaceae; genus Phtheirospermum; species Phtheirospermum japonicum. Next base: position 132,143 of record BMAC01001208.1, on the reverse strand, counting down.
TACATATTTAATTCATGTCAAAGTTTACCATACATATAATATGTTATTTTAAGAAAATATATAATTGGATATGGATATAAATGTTAGATTTTATTACTATATTTAGTTTATATATTATAATAAGGTTAAAACTGTAATTGAAAATTACTTACCTTATAATAAGTTTATTGCTTCGAAGCGAATTTCTCCATATAGCATCACTCTTTATATAATACCATGCAATGGTTAATAAATTGATATAAACCAAAGAACTAAGCAAGTTATATATCCAATACTTAGCCCCGTTCTATGGTAAATGAAAAGACCATATTGTGCAAGATTTTTTCTTGTATGATAATCTATGGACCGAGCCAATCGACAAATGCTTCATTTTGTTGTTAGTAGATGCACGTACATGTGGGTTGTTCAAGAGTAGGTCTTGGGTGAGACCGGTCTCATAGAATGAGACCACTTTTTACCATTTTGTTAATTTCACCCGAATCCTCACCCAAACCTAGACCCAGACCCAAACTCATAAACAAACCCCCCCAGCCCACACCCCAGATCCAAAACACACCCCGGTCTCAAGAACCAGACCCCCCCAACCCCGGTGCTCCCCCCACCTCCGGACTCAGGCTGCCACTTCCGATCGTCGGCCGCCACCCGCCGCCGGCGGCCACCACCTCCGACCGACGCCGGACCGCCACCTTCATTATTTATCGGCGATATTTTTTTTACAAATCTTATATCGTTGTAATCGTCTCGTCTCCCTCGTTCCAAATTCGCAACTGGATTTATAATTTAATGCTCCAATCACCGTAGTTCTGAAGCCAAAGTCACAAATTCATCAATTTTAACCTCTAATTTACAGCGATTCACCGGTCGAAACTTCGATTAAACAAAAACGTATCACATAATC
>BMAC01001208.1:109878-130990 GCA_014905375.1 Phtheirospermum japonicum | reverse complement strand
GATTATGTGATACGTTTTGTTTAATCGAAGTTTCGACCGGTGAATCGCTGTAAATTAGAGGTTAAAATTGATGAATTTGTGACTTTGGCTTCAGAACTACGGTGATTGGAGCATTAAATTATAAATCCAGTTGCGAATTTGGAACGAGGGAGACGAGACGATTACAACGATATAAGATTTGTAAAAAAAATATCGCCGATAAATAATGAAGGTGGCGGTCGGCGTCGGTCGGAGGTGGTGGCCGCCGGCGGCGGGTGGCGGCCGACGATCGGAAGTGGCAGCCTGAGTCCGGAGGTGGGGGGAGCACCGGGGTTGGGGATTATGTGATACGTTTTGTTTAATCGAAGTTTCGACCGGTGAATCGCTGTAAATTAGAGGTTAAAATTGATGAATTTGTGACTTTGGCTTCAGAACTACGGTGATTGGAGCATTAAATTATAAATCCAGTTGCGAATTTGGAACGAGGGAGACGAGACGATTACAACGATATAAGATTTGTAAAAAAAATATCGCCGATAAATAATGAAGGTGGCGGTCCGGCGTCGGTCGGAGGTGGTGGCCGCCGGCGGCGGGTGGCGGCCGACGATCGGAAGTGGCAGCCTGAGTCCGGAGGTGGGGGGAGCACCGGGGTTGGGTATATCTAGGGTTAGGGGATGGGTGGGTGAACGGGCGGGTTGGGCAGCGGGCGGGTTGGACAAATGGGTATGGTAAAAAGTGGTCTCATACTATGAGACCGATCTCACCCAAGTATTTGCCGTTGTTCAAACCCAAGGAGACACACATCACGGCTATCAAGTTTGTGAAAGACTTACTAAATATGGAAATGGGGACAAAGTTTAAATTGAGCGACTGCCTCCACAAGCATGGAATGCATCACCGGGAGGATACGGGGGAGATGAAGGCCCCACAAGAACTTGGGAAAGAAATTATCGAGGTAGACTCTTAAATAATAATTTTAGTTCCTTTCTACTTTAATTTTCTTTTTAAAGAAAACTAATCAACCTTTATTATCTATCTATCTATATATTTATTAAATAAAGGTATGGAGAGAGAAAAAAAATATGAGTAGAATGGCACGTAAATGCTACGTAGGATTTTTTTTTTAGTTGTGTAGGAGTTTTATTAACATAATTATGATAGATTACATAATTAATATTAATAATGATTTGATTCACCTAGTATTAGTTTCTTTTTTTTTAATTATGTAGGAATCTTTTTAACATAATTAAGGATAGATACTCTAATTAATATTATAATAAGAAATAATATTATATATTTATATATATATAATTAATATTATAAAAATAAGAATTAATATTATATATATATATATATATATATATATATAATCACTTATATGTTATTTTTATTTTTATTATGATTTTTTTCTTTTACGTTTTTTTATTATTTTTTTCATTCCAAGTCCAACAATATCAAACTTGTCATTTTTTCTCAAAAATAATTTGATCACTTTATTTAATTAAATTATACAAAAATACACAATATAATATAATTTGATATTATTCTTATTGCTATCAGCATGTTGTTTATAAAATATTATTACAATTCAACACTTTTTTATTTGAATTGGTTTCATAAAATAATGTATTTTGTTATTATCTCAAAAACCACTTAATACAATACAAGTGCAAACCCAGCATCAAGTGGGATGAAAATTATGACATCAAATACAATAGATTTTAAAAAATATCAACTAATTCAAAAACAAAAAAAGGGGAAGGCCGCCTTTGAAAACAAATTTTGCTAAAAACAGTAATTTTGAAAGCATTAATGTCATACTTAATATCGATTGAAGTTCAAAATTGAATTTATTCTCTTAGGTGTGCATTTATATTTTACATACTAATCGCTTCAACATCATTGTAATATTTATATTTAAACTTAATACTTATACTATCATCTGCTCATTGTGTGGAGGAAAAAAATTATCTTCACACGAAATTATAGTAGATCTAAAAAAATCATGTAAGAGAGAGAAAAAGTCACGTAGGATTATTTTTATATATATATATATATATATATATATATATAATATATATATATATATATATATATATATATATACACGTACATATAAATATCATTTTATTTTATTTTATGTTTTTTTTAATTGTGAGTCCAAATAATATCAAAAGTAATTTGACCACTTTTTTAAATTAGATTATATAAAAATGATAACATTAATTATTACGTGTTATCTATCAAATATTATTACGATTCAATACTTTTTTTTATTTAAATTGATCTCATAAATAATGTTTAATATTAATGATGATTTAGTTTCTTTTTTAATTATGTAAGAACTTTCTTACCATAATTAGGATGGATACCCTAATTAATATATAAAAGAATTAATAAGATCATTTGAATATATGTATATGTATATGTATATGTATATGTATATGTTATTTTGGTTTATTGTTAGTCCAATAATATGAAATTTGTCATTTTTTCTCAAAAATAATTTGACCACTTTTTAAAATAAAATATGCGAAATTGCACTGTGCAACACAATGTAGCATTTGTTTTATTGGCTATCAACAAGTTATTTATAAAATATTATTACGATTCAATACTTTTGATTTGAATTGATTTTATAAAATAATGTATTTTGTTACTATCTCAGTAATCATGCAAAACAACACAAGCGCGAAACTAGCATCGAGTGGAGTGAATACTGTGGCATCAACTATAATAAGTTCGTAAAAAGATCAACTAATTCCAAAATCAAGAAGGGAAAGTCGCCTCTAAAAGTAAATGTTACTAATGACGGTGATCTTGAAAGCATTCATGACATACTTAATTTATATCGAAATTCAAAATCTAGATAATTCTATTAGATATGCATTTACGTTTTACATACCTATCACTTTAACTTCATTTGAATATTCATATTTTATTTCGTATACTTATACTATTATTTGATCACTATGCAAAGGTAACAATGTAAAAAATTCTCTTCATACCAAATTTGTAGCATACCTACAATCCATGCTGGATAGTAAAATAATTCGTTTAGAATGATCAAACAAATATTTCTGGAGATGATGGTGTTGCGAAAGTTTAGAATTACCAAACAAATATTTTCCTAAATAAGTCAGTTTTCAGTCATGGTTAATTGTACGTTGTTATATTAAGTGTGACTAATTGTAAGGGTTTAAATATATTGATCGGCGATGATTAGAATAAATGTAGTAATAATATTATAAATGTTGTGTATAAGGAAATTTTTTATAATTTGTAAAGTACATTTCGTCTAATAACAATCATTCTATGAACAGGTTATATTGTTTTTCAATATTATTCGATTTTTAAATAATATTTAGATGTATTATATATAGGGAGTGGTTTCGGTAAAAACCATCTATGATGTGAGAACTAGGGATGGTTCTCACCGAAATACATATATACATACATATAAATTAACTATACATATATATAATTACTTATTTAAATATTTTAATATATTTTCTGCTAAAATTGATAAAGTTATGGATGTTATACATTTAACCAAGGGTGGTGTATTTCTCATCTATGGATACAAAGGACGCTTTCTACAAATCTAATAGTGGAGCTGTTAATGTAATATCTAACGATATAACTTCTCTTATTTCGAAAGGAAGAATTAGGCATTCTAGATTTAGTGTTCCTTTTAATATCCAACAAGATCTCGATGTTTCCTGGTACTCCACTTGCAAAATTAATGGTGGATGCGCATCTCATTATTTGGGATAAACCTCCAATGATGCATAGCAATTATTCTGATACTCTGGATAAAACATTGAAAGACGTGATGAGATCGTAAAATACTTATAATACGCAGCTTTCATTTGGTAATAAAATAATAATTCTTTGTGGAGATTTTCATCAAGTTTTGCCGGTTGTTCCAAATGGCGTTGGACCAGACGTATTTCACATGATGATCAAATCTTCGCATTTATGGACTCATTACATGGTTTTGAAGTTGACCAATAATGTGGTGCTGCAAAATCACAATTCAAATCTCGATTGTGTCAAGTTAAAAAAAATTATCAATTCGATAAATAGTATACGGGATGAAATAGTTGGAGGACCAAATGATGGTATCGCTCAAATTGAAATCCAGGTTATCTATTATTGAAAGATGACGGTGACCATGTTCCGTCAATAGTGGCCAACACATATCCACAATTTGAAAAAACTACTGAATGTATCGCTTATTTGGAGGGTCGTGCTATTCAATCCCTAACCCTTGATGTCGTCGATTTGATTAATAAAATATAGGATGTCATAAAATGATGGATAATTAAAGTTCCGATTCAAATATTGACATATTGTAGGACGTCCACTCACCAAAGTTTCTAAACACCATTAAGTATTATGGATTGCCGAACCATGAGTTAAAACTAAAAATTAGAATTCCACTCGTGTTTTTAAGAAATATTGATTCATTTCCTTGTGTTGTGTAATGTTGGCTGTTACAAACTTGACGATCATATTGTATAGGCTAATATTTGTCAAGGAAGCAATGCAGGTGAATTGTTGTTCATCCCTAAAATGATTGTCACACCATCTAATTCGAGCTTGCCTTTTAAATTCCAACGACAACAATTTCCTTTGATTGTGTCATTTACTATGATGATCAACAAAATTCAAGGACAATCTCTCTCTCACGTTGGACTTTTCCTGAAAAATTCAGTTTTCAGTCATGACCAGTTGTACGTTGCTATATCAAGTAGGGGTGGAAAAATGAGGCACGATATGATTGACCGACACGAACACAACACAAAATAATAGGCTATGGGTTGAGGCTTATTAGATTCGTGCCTTATCGGGCTGCCACGATAAGACACGTTAAGTAATGAGTTGATAACGCGCTAACCCGATAAACACGATAAGACCCGATAATATTTTAATTTCCCCCTTTTATATTCATTTACTCATTGTTAGTATCTGTGATCTTTAATTTATCATTAGTACATTTGTCATATTATAATTTTAAATGTATTTGACAATTTGTATTGATAATTTTATAGATATGTATTATATCTATTAAGAGAATCATGTATTTTATTAATTAACGAGCCTAATGTGCTTAACAGGTAAGATTAAATAAACTCAGTATTTTTTTATCGTGCCTATCGTACCGTGTCGTACTTTTCGTGTTTTTAGCGTGTCGTGATTCGGGTTTAGATTATAGGCCCGACAAGCTTATCGTGTAGAGTTCGTGTCTATGAATATCGTGTCGTGCCTTATTGTGCTAGCCCGATAAGAGCCCGACACGTTTGATTTGTCAGCCTTGATATCAAGGGTGACCAATTGTAAGAGTTTAAAAATAATGATCGACGATGATGAGAATACACAATGTAACAAAATTACAAAAGTTGTGTATAAGAAAGTTTTTCAGAATTTATAAACTACATTTCGTATAATAACAATTCTTTTATGAACTAAGTTATATTATTTTCAATACTGTTCGATCTTTAAATAATATTTAGATGATTTATATATATGGAGCAGTTATGGTAGTAAATATCATCTATGATTTGAGAACCAATGATGGTTCTCACCAAAACACACACACACATATGACTTAAGTATACATATATACAATTACTTATTTAAATACTTTAATACGTTTAAATTAATTATTTTTATTTTATAAAAAATAAAATAAAAAATTATTGTGTAACGCACGAATACAATACTAATTTATATATAAAGAAACTAATCTTATACAAAACTATGGTTTCACATAGACTGAACCATTTGCCATGTCATATCAACAATTTGGACACCCAAATTGGTCATATTTGAGGACAATATTTCATGGGACCTACAATCAACCCGCTCGCACCGAGGATGAGATTTTTTTTTAATTGTGAATCAAGTCTGAAAAAATTGCTTTTTTGATATAATATGTTGCCCATTTTTAGACCAAGATATTGTCCAGTATCAATAATGTTTCTTTTATAAAACCAGATAGGGCTTCATTATGGGCCCTATAAATGACATGGCATTCATTTAAGCCCTTAATCATTTTTTTTCTTTTTATTTTTCTTTCTTTTTTTTTATAAATGCACGGTGGGATGAATGACATGTGTTATATAGGGCGACGTAATGGAGCCCTATCTGGTTCTATAGAAAAATTCGTATCAATACACATACACGAAATTGACAAAATAATAAAAAAAAGTCCAAAATTATCACGTTCGGACCGAATTGCTAACGTGTCAGGATTATTTATTTTCTTATTATTTTTTATTTATTTTTAAATATTAAATGAAAGAAAAAAATCAATTTTGCTCTTAATAATCTTAAAATTACTTGCAAATATAAGGAAAATGATAATTAAAATCAAAACATAAATATTTTTACATAAACTCTTCATCTGCTCAGTTCTTTGTTCAGCTCCGCGTCCTCTTTTCTCAGCTTCTCGTTCTCTCCGATCAGCTACGTCGTGAGGATGAAAGCACCTGCTCTTCACCTGATATCGAAGGTGACACCCTCCTCGTCGGGGCAGCCGGAGTTTTCGGCGGCGCAGCCGCTACGGACGGCGTCGCCGCCGTGGCAGGCGGAGGCGTCACAATTTTCCGGCGCTGGATGTCGCAAAGAAGCTTTTTTTCACCCATTCGAAAGAATCATTGGAGAATCCCCATCGATCGGACATAACTTTCCTAAATCCCTAAAACATTCGCACGAAATCAAGTCAATTACAAAACCTAAAAACAAAAAAAATGCAAAATTCCCAAAATGGAACAAATTGAAGAAATAGAACATTAGTCGATGCTCTAAGGAGCACCAAAAGATCTGTCAGAACTGGTTTTCTTTCGCTGATTCAGGTTTGTTTCGATTATCACATCACATCCTTCAAATTCGGTTTCAATTTTTATTTTTTTTGATTCTGAACAAAAATGATATTAATGGTGATTTCTCTTTATCCAATTAGATGATGGAGATGACCGTCTCACGGGGCCCGATGCTACCAAGTTCTTTTCCATGTCTAACTTGTCTCGTCAAGACCTCAAACAGGTAAAAAAAAAATCTTTTTTTCTTTTTTTTTTAATGGTTGTTCTCTTTATTGATTATGTTTTGATTTCACTTCTTTCTTAGTGATTATCATTGTTTCCGACTGTATATATAACTTTCCTGGGTTTCATTTATTAATATTACGGAGTTAATTTCTTGTAATGAGATTTGGTGTATTTCTTGGTGCAATAACGATCATGTCTGTGTTTATCTAAATTATTTTTGCTTGATGCATAATGAATGAATGGTGGTGGGGCATTTTTGCCTGTAAGTGCTATTGGATTTTGTGTTTTCTTTCTTAGGCCCTGGAGCTAGATGAAAGGTTTTCATTTAGATAAGTTTATTGATTGCTTTTTTTACTATTACCCTTACTCTTCTTGTTTTCCCAATTAATTAAAAATATCAGGAAAATTGAGGGAAAATGAAAAACTCATAAATTAACAACTATAAGTTACTCCCTCCGTCCCAATTTGATGGTCCTACGGTTGATTTCACACAGATTAAGAAATTGGTAGTTTATATAGTTAAGTCATTAATTTAGTTAGTGTTTTTCAATTATGCCCTTCTTGAATTTATTAATGTCAATTAATACTCATGAAAATCAGTGTTGAAATTAGTATATTTGTTATTGGAATAGTAAGATTATACATTGTAATCATCAGTTTTCAATTTACGAGGTAGAAAATCAGTATTTCAAGAATATTAATTAAGGGTATGTGTGGAATTAAAAATTAATGATATGTTAAATATGGTAACTGGACTATCTTTGTGGGACGGACGAAAATGGAATAGTGGACTATCTTTTTGGGACGGAGGGAGTAAATAGTAATTTTAAGATTATTAAGGGTAAAAATAACTTTTTTCCTCCATTTAATATTTAAAAATAAATAAAAAATGATAAGAAAATAAATAATTCTGCCACGTCAGCAATTCGGCCCGAACATGAATGGACCAAAAAATAATTTTCCCAATCAAGCCTTCAACCAAATAAAGGCGAAAAAAATGTAATGAAGTGACCAGTCAACCAAGAAATACTTGTACTAAAAATTAGGGATGAGCGGAACCGGGTACCCGGCCATTTTTCTTGGAACCGGAACCGGGTCCCAAAAAAAAGAACCGGTCCCGGAACCGGTACTAGCCGGGTCCAAAGTTTTTGGAACCGGTCCCGGACCCGGTTGGTACCGGTTCCGAACCGGGTACCCGATCTTTATTTGAGTTTTTTTTTTTTAAGTTTATAATAATAAATTTGCTAAATTTCGTATACTACATGCCATTAACACCCTACTATATTGTGGTATTCTCCAAAATAAAGTGCACAATACATTAGTATTTGCTTCCTCCTATTTACCAAAATTAAGTGTACAATATAGAAAAAATTTTAGTTTCCTACTATATCAATTATATAATATTACAATACCAAATTTTATGAAAATAAATTTACAAATACATAATATAATAACAAGTTCACAACATTCATTAATATAAAGTTTTCAAACTTATTCATAATAAGAGATCACAAATCAACAAAATACATAGAAAATCCTCAAAATACACTTAAATATATTAAATATTAAAGATTTGGTATCGAGTACCCAATTTAGGAACCGGTACCAGCGGGTACCCGGAACCGGTCCCACCGGATACCCAATGGGTACCGGGTCTCGAAAGTATGGACCCAGAACCGGAACCGGTTACAACCGGTTCCAAGAATCTGGAACCAGAACCGGTACCAACGGGTCCGGTTCCGGGACTGGACCCGCCGGGTCCTAAGCAGTTCCGGGTTTGGGATCGGGTACCCGATATTTTTGCTCACCCCTACTAAAAACAAGGTGGAGAAGGGAAGTGCGTCCAGCTCTTTATGGAGAAAATTGAAAAAAAAATTGTCAAGACAGATCGTGTCACTAACCAGTCAGTTAATCAGCCCCCACTTTATCCCGAGTCATACAGTACATCGTACATATTCAGTAACAGGAGCCCAGAACCCCTATTCTCAGACGGAGTATTCCAAAACCATTTTGGTTCCAGTAAAATAGAAGGATGAGACATCGGGACCCACGATAATTGGAAGCATTACATTATTAGTTTTATTTAGTACGAACATGTCGAGTTCATTTTGTGTCATGATCATTGTTGACAATTTTCATTGTTTATTACACACGTCCTTCCTTTTGCAAGATTTAACTTAACTTTTTTCATCTGCCGTGTTCTAGATTATAAGCACTAGTTTGGTTACATGACTTCGTTATATTCACATCCACAAGTTTATGTAAAAATGTTTGTATTTGTTCTATCACGTAGTTGTTATATGAAAATGATCTCTCATCGTTGTGCGCACTTGTTCTTTACCAAAACAATTTCTTTCATTTCTAACCCACAACACAATGCAAAAGCGACGTCACTTCAAACTAAATATAATACATAACATTAACATAATGGCAGAATACGGAGTCCCTGCTTTTTATCTAACAACATCAACTAGCGAGACACTCGTGAATATCACATACTCAAGAGTGAAAATTATTTGAATTCTTCCATATCTGCGAATTCAATGTTAATCCGTGAGGACTGATCATCATCTCCACCGCCATCTTGTAATGGTGATAAAAGAAGTGGGGCTTGTATTCCACCTGCCATGTATGGAGCATGCAGGGTCATCAACATCCATTTCATCATTATCAGTGGACCTCCCAAGTTCCTCATCATCAAAGGGAATTTCATTGATATACAATGGGTTATCCCAGGTACTCCCAGGCTCGTCGCTAAATTCAATTGTAGCCTGTTAGCACACATCACCATACCCATCCAGCTGGACTTACACCTCAGCTCAACTCGAACAGGAAGGCCCATGCAGCACAACCGGACAAATAAACAGCCATGCACCCTGCCAGCTGTTGTGACCGTCTGCTAGGGTTTATGATATTATGTTTTGTCCCATTGTGTGAACCAATGATCTCGAACAGGAAGGCCCATGCAGCACAACCGGACAAATAAATAGCCATGCACCCTGCCAGCTGTTGTGACCGTCTGCTAGGGTTTATGATATTATGTTTTGTCCCATTGTGTGTGATCCAATGATCTATAAACACGTAGAGCTCCTTCTGGATTATTCCCAATGCTATTTATTAGCTCCTTGCATCTGTAGCCGCGCACAATTGATACATGAACCCTAATATGGATAATGTCTTATTTAGCTTTTTATTTCCAGTTTTGTGTTTGCTATTTTTGTCATGTTTATTTGTTTAACATGGCATCAGAGCCATGGTAATGATCAGTCACTTTCACCCTGCAAAGGCTGTCCACCAAAAGCAGCTTTTAATTTATTAGCTTTGAGTTTTGCCTCTTTTACCTCAGCATGTCCCAAACAAATCCTCCTCCCACCCCAATACTACCAGATCTGGTCATTCAACTCCAAAGCCAACTCATCAACACGAAATTGAATGATAATAACTATCTCATCTGGAGGCAACGAATCTCAACGGCTGTTAGAGGATATGGGCTGTCCAGCTTTCTTGATGGCACCCACAAGGTCCCTGACCAATTTATCTTGAATGATTCAAATGAGGCCACCTTAAATCCAGCATATTCTATCTGGATATGTCAAGACCAGCTCTTAGCCTCATGGCTTTTATCATCTCTCTCTGAGCCTGTGCTTGTTACTACAGTTGGCCTTGATACATCACATGAAATCTGGGAGGCCTTGCAGATAAGCTTTGCCAATGAAAGCAATGCTAAGGCCATGCAGTACAAGATGCAATTGCAATCACTCAAGAAAGGAAACTTGGCCATGAGGGACTATATCAACAAAGTCAAATCTTGTTGTGATCTTATTGCAGCCACCGGAGAACAAATCTCAGAGCAAAATCAGATTTTGCACTTATTACTATCTGGGCTAGGATCAGAATATAATCCTGTTGTTGTGTCCATTACCTCCAGATCTAAACCTTGCAGCCTCAGAGAGGCACACTCCATTCTTTTAAGTTTTGAGAACAGGCTAGAGATCACAGAGTCAGCTAACCAAGACACATCATTCTCTGCAAACCTACTCACACAGGGCCCTAATTCAAGAATGTCTTCATCCTACAGAGGAAGAGGATATATGAGAGGAGGACCAAGTAGGGGATCAGCTAGAGGAAGAAATGGATCATACAGGGGTAGAGGAGGTAGATTTGGCTACAGAGGGGAAAGGCCAAGGTGTCAAATCTGTCATTACACCAATCACACAGCAGACAAGTGCTACTATAGGATGGACATGAGCTACTCCCCTACCAATACAGCAACTAGGACTTTTTCTCAGTCCTCAAACATTTCAAACAGCTCCTATCAGCCTGTTGCCTCCATTAACATTGCAAACACTGGCCCTCAATACTCAATATAATAGCTGGTACCCTGATTCAGGAGCAACAAATCATGTGACTTATGATATGAACAACCTCAATTTAGCCACTGAATACCAAGGAAATGAGACTGTCCAGGCTGCAAATGGTTCAGGTATGACTATATCTCACATTGGTAACTCTGTAGTCTTTGACTAATCTAATAGATCCCCTCACAATTTTCACCTCAGAAACTTATTACATATTCCACATGTCAAAAAGAACCTCATCAGTGTGTCAAAGTTTGCACAGGATAACAATGTATTTTTTAAATTTCATCCTGACTTTTGTGTTATGAAGGACATTTCAACAAGGCATCCTCTTCTCAAAGGAGTACTTAAGGATGGATTGTATCACTTCACTCTTCTCACTGCCCAATCTACTGATTCATCTGACTTTTCCCCCCAACAAGCTGAAGTTTACTCTGCATCTATTTCCAATAAGGCCTTAGATTTGTCTACCTGGCACTATAGGCTAGGTCATCCTTCTATGGATGTTGTAAGAAAGGCTTTATCCAATTGTAATATTTCCTTTTCTAATAATAAAAACACCCCTTTGTGTTCTGCTTGTATGGAATCTAAGTCACATAAACTCCCTTTTAATCACTCTACAACTGATATTCATGCTGCTTTTGATCTTGTTTATACTGACTTATGGGGAACCTCCCCTGTCAAATCTTCTAATGGTTTCTCATACTATGTTAGCTTTATTGACCATAAAACCAGATACACATGGTTCTATCTGCTGAAAGAAAAATCAGACACTACACAGGCCTTTATACATTTCCATACCCTCATACAAACACAGTTTCAAAAGTCCATAAAGATCCTCCAAAGTGATGGAGTTCAAACCTCTCATCCCATATCTTCTCAAACATGGCATAATCCACAGGATGTCTTGTCCATACACCCCTCAACAAAATGGACTTGTAGAAAGGAAGCATAGGCACATTGTCCAAGTTAGATTAGCCATGCTAGCACATTCTCATGTTCCCACAAGGCACTGGGATGATGCCTTCATCAGTGCTGTATACTTAATCAATAGAACTCCTTCCAAGCTACTCAATTACAGAACTCTTTACCAGATACTATTCAAACAAAAACCTGATTACCATTTCTTAAAAATCTTTGGATGTCTTTGTTATCCTCACCTCAGACAGTATAATAAACACAAATTGCAACTCAGGAGCACCAAAAGTACCTTCTTAGGCTACAGTTCATCTCATAAGGGATACAAAGTCCTACTCCCTGATAACAAAGTCATTATAACAAGACATGTGGTGTTTGATGAAACTACTTTCCCATTTATCCATCATAAGCAGATATCACACCCCAGAATACCTGAACCAATCCCTCAAGCACCATTATTAACAATACCATTTCCTCATGATAATTCTCCACACACAGATTCTCCATCTACACCACCCCACAATTTCCCAACTACCAATCACTCTTCTTCAACTTCATCACCATCCTCATCTTCACAAACTTCACATCCACAAAACACTCTCCCATCACCTCATGCTACCCCTACCACATCCACTTCATCACATACTAATTCCTCCTCCCCTACATCTATTCCAATTGGTCAAATAACTATTGATTTACCAATAGAGAATAACTCTATACCTGTATCAAATGTTGCTAACAGTTCTATGCAGGAAACAGAAAGAGAACACAACATACATCTAATGACCACCAGATTGAAAGCAGGAATCAGGAAGCCCAAGGCATATATAGTAAATGAGGATCCATTCACTGAGCCTAAATCTCACAAGGAGGCAGCCAAACACCCACATTGGAGACAAGCAATGATCACATAATTCCAGGCCTTGATGAGAAACAATACTTGGATAGTCAGCTCCCTTACCCCACACAAAAAGTTGATAAGCTGCAAATGGATCTTCAAAACCAAGAGAAATGCTAAGGGATTACTGACCAGGTGTAAAGCCAGATTAGTGGCTAGAGGTTACACACAAGAACCTGGCTTTGACTACACAGAAACATTCAGTCCAGTAATCAAACCATCAACAATCAGAACCATCCTCTCCCTTGCTGTTTCCAACCATTGGTCAATAAAACAAATTGACATTGATAATGCCTTTTTAAATGGTGACATAGATGCTGAAATATACATGCAATTTCCTCCAGGTTTTGAAGAATATGCTCCACCAGGGAAAGTCTGTAAGTTACAAAAATCCCTATATGGCTTGAAACAATCATCCAGGGCTTGGTCAAGCAAGCTAGGCAATGATTATTTTCCCTTGGCTTCAAGATTTCACAAGCTGATAATTCCCTTAATTACAAAACCTCACAAGGCAGCATTATCTTGGTTATGGCATATGTGGATGATCTCCTAATCACAGGGAACATTCAGGCACAAATTCAGTCATTCATCAGTTAGGTCAACAAATTCTTTTCCCTAAAGGATCTTGGAGATATCAGCTACTTTCTTGGCATCGAGTTCATCCCTCACTCCAATGGTTTGTTTTTATTCCAACAAAAGTACATACAATAAATTTTGAAAAGAGATGGGATGATAGACTGCAAATCACTATCCACACCAATGATCTCAAAACCACCATTGTCAAAATATGAAGGCCAGCCTATGAGTAATCCAAAGTTATTCAGACAGATAGTGGGAGCATTACAATATGCAACCATAACAAGACATGACATCTGCTACAGTGTGAACAAAATTAGCCAATTTATGCAATCACCAATAGACCTACATTGGAAAGATGCCAAGAGTATACTCAGATACCTATCAGGCTCAATAGACAATGGGATCACTTTTTCACCCACACAGAAAATTCACCTCAGTGCCTTTGCAGATTCAGATTGGGCATCAGATATAGATGATAGAAAATCTACTTCAGGTATTTGTGTATTCCTAGGAAACAATTTGATCAGTTGGAGCTCAAAGAAACAAGGTAAGGTTTCCAGATCGAGCACAGAGGCTGAATTTAGAGGATTATCAGCTGCTGCATGTGAGATCACTTGGCTACAGACTTTACTGAAGGAAATCCATCTACAACCTGCCAGCACACTAACTATATGGTTGGACAACCAGGGAGCAATTGCCTTAGCCTACAATCCAATTCATCATCAGAGGACCAAACATCTAGAAGTGGACATTCATTTCATCAGAGACATGGTCAGAAACAAGCAAGTTCAAGTTCAACATGTTCCCTCTATTGATCAGACAACAGATATCTTGACAAAACCATTAAATGGACAATTGTTCGAAAGATTTCGAAACCGCCTGTCTATGCTTTCAAAATCCTCTCTCCACTTGAGGCGGCATGGCACACATCACCATACCCATCCAGCTGGACTTACACCTCAGCTCAACTCGAACAGGAAGGCCCATGCAGCACAACCGGACGAATAAACAGCCATGCACCCTGCCAGCTGTTGTGACCGTTTGCTAGGGTTTATGATATTATGTTTTGTCCCATTGTGTGAACCAATGATCTATAGACACGTAGAGCTCCTTCTAGATTATTATCAATGTTATTTAATAGCTCCTTACATCTGTAGCCGCAGATAATTGATACATGAACCCTAATATGGATAATGTCTTATTTAGCTTTTTATTTCTAATTTTGTGTTTGCTATTTTTGTCATGTTTATTTGTTTAACACACCCGCATGTCGTATTAAAAAGATATCATAGCACACTCTATACTCGGGGAAGCGAAATTGTCTGAAATACTTTTCATTATCCGTCTCCTGGAAGGTATAAATCCGAGAGTTAAGATGCATGCAAGAGTAAACTACTACAAAAAAACTTACTATTATGCAAATTCACATTTAATATTAAATATGATCTTATGTGGCCCCAGTTGTGCTCCTAGTACATTTAAAACACTGTCACCCTTCCATTTAGTAGGTTCACCCAAACACCACTTATTGAAAGTGACTAAATTATTGAATGTGTGAGCAATAGGTGGATTTTAGCATGGACTTCTTCATGCTAAAGTGCTTCTTCATGTCCTCGGACATTTGATCAGCAATTTCGTAGAATACCAAATTAAAAACACTTGGTTCATGAAGACATTGTGTGTATCCGCAAATGGTGAAGAACAAGTCATGCCAAAGCTCTTCTTTCTCTTCAGACCAATTCACTCCTCGCCAATAATTATGTACATGTTGGTTTCGTGTTAACACCATGGCTATAACATGAGAAAAAACTATTAGTTAGAATCCTAGCCAACAAAATGAGACAAACATATTAAACATTTAACTGGGAATTATACTTGATCATATCTGAAATAAGCCTATAAGTCACAATGAGCTATTTTATTTAGAGTTGGTTTTTTCTAAGTCTCTTCTAAAGTTCAGGTTCTTTTTCTCTTCTACATGTATACGTATATGTTGGAGAAATTACAATAATTCGAGCAGGGCTGTAAAATAAATCACTAAAACTGGAAAACGAAAAATAAATGAATAAAAAGAAAACAGAAACTTCTAAATAAAAGTCGAGTCGAGTGGTCACTCTTTCCGCAAAACGAATTTGCCCCGGTAGTGCCCTTCGATTTTGGCAAATCGTTCCCAAAGATAAAATGACTTCGTCCCTGATATTACAGCACCGTAATTATCAGGGCTCCGGCGAACTGGAAAAATCTGGACTGAGCTACGTAAAACTAAAGTGAAGAAATAGAAATATGATAATGCAGTATGCTGGGAGTTCTCCGTTTTTCTCAGGTGATTTCTTGCGTATGGAAAGTGAAGATGGGAATGCAGGAGCCTCACCTTTTTATAGGGGTTCAAGCAAGGAAGGTTACAGCCTGAATTAATGTCATTAAGACATTTAAAAACGTCTGACACCTGACAGCATGAACCTGGACAGGTTCAGCGTGTATATTCAAACGCAGCCAGGTGATTGGTCAAAGTAACGTCCATGCAAGAATAAATAGCATGACGTTTGACCTGAATCGTCAGGGGTTACAAAAATAATTCAGGGGTCAAAACCACATGTGACTAAAAGGTTAGCCAGGGTTGAACCAGAACCAGGACCCCACACGAACCATCTCAATCGGACCAGCCAATTCGGACCAATTGCCCAAGACCCAAGTCCCAGAGCTAGAGCCCAGGTCCGAGGTCCGGGGCCAGGCTCGGATCCGCTCGGCTCCGCCGAAGGAAGACGGGCGAACCCAAGACCGAGAGCCCGCGTGAGCTTTGTTTGCACAAAGTCCACACTACCCACTGGGCCCACTTGATGTCTAATCATTAAAAGTTAAACACTTTTAAACTCCCTTCCACATTGAATATTATTCAATGTGCGATAAACATTAAAACACATAAGTAACCAATCAACTTCAAAAATTTATTTCTCACTCACCAATAAATGGATATGAGAAATTCAAAAGGCTATAATTATCTACACGACACGTAGAACGATCCTATATAATTCATTATCATGAATTATCTTTGTACCAATTAATTAGAATAAACCCAATTTACAACAATCTCCCACATGAGTGAGAAACTCCAAAAATGAAATGCATGAATGCAAATACATAGCTCAGTCCTTAAGAGACAATAGAGAATAGAGATAGGTGGCTTGTGTCCTTGAACCCTCCTTAGTTAATACTACCGAGCATACCGGTGGATTAGTAAAAATTAATCTTGAACTATTCCCCTTTGTGTATACTAGACAATAGTACCAACCCACTAAGGTCTCAGAATTCTTTCGTTCTCACGTTTGTGTCCGTTTCTGGCCATGGACAACTTTTTTGGATTCATAAGCATACAGTAGAAGCGGCCCTCACTTCTCGCTTACATAGGTGATTCTTCAAATCAGCATTCTGTTATACTCAAGTCAAAGACCTGCACAAGAATCATTAAAAATCAGAGATTTATCCTCACCACATGACATATTAGAAACTCTACTTTTGCCGTTAAGACATAAGGTCGTAGAGTTTTACTTACCCAGACTTTTATAGTTTAGATTTCCCATTGAACCAAGTTTGTGGGATCTCCACTCATCATGGTTGGGTTTCCACTACAATCATCTTTAAGATATGGATTTCACTCCCATTCCTTCAAGCAACTTATACATCTGATCTCGAGCTATATTTTTCGTGAATGGATCCGCTAGATTATCTATTGACCTTACGTAGTCAACTGATATAATCCCACTCGATAACAGATGTCTTACGGTGTCATGTCCCCAATGAATATGTCGAGACTTACCGTTATACAAACCACTTCTTACCCTTCCAATAGCAGCTTGACTATCACAGTGAAGCATGACCGGCGGCACTGGTTTCTCCCAACATGAAATATCTTCCAAAAAGTTACGAAGCCATTCTGCTTCTTCACCTACTTTATCCAAAGCGATAAACTCAGATTCCATGGTGGATCGGGCTATACATGTCTATTTAGTGTATCTCCAAGAAACAGCTCCTCCCCCAATTACAAACACATATTCACTTGTTGACAGTGAGTACTTTGTGTCGGATATCCAGTTTGCATCACAATAACCTTCAAGTACACTGTGGTATCTTCCATATGTAGCCCAAAGTTTAGAGTATACTTTAAGTATCTCAAAACTCTCACAAGCGCTTTCCAGTGTTCTTTACTTGGATTGCTTGTATATCGACTCAATTTGTTTACTGAGCAAGGTAGATCAGGTCTTGTACAGTTAGAGATGTACATCAAACATCCAATGATCCTAGCATAGTCCTTCTGAGCAACGGGGTCACCTCTGTTCTTACTTAAGTGAACATCTAGTTCCATCGGTGTCTTTGCTGGAAGACTATCGTGTGCATTAAATTTCTTGATCACTTTCTCAATGTAATGGGATTGTGATAAGACAATTTCATCTGGAGTTCTTATGATTCTTATTCCAAGAATAGTGTCAACAACTCCCAAATCCTTCATGTCAAAACTCCTTTTTAGCATGAGTTTCGTCTCGTTAATCACTTGTAGGTTGCTACCCATAATTAACATATCATCTACATAAAGACATACTATAACAAATTTGTCATTAGTATTCTTAATGTAGACGCACTTGTCACACTCGTTTATCTTAAAGCCATTTGACATCATCACTTCGTCATATTTCAAGCGCCATTGTAAATGTGCTTTTTTCAAACCATACAAAGACTTAACAAGTTTGCACACCTTTCTTTCTTGTCCCGGTTTTACAAAACCTTCGGGTTGTTCCATGTAAATTTCCTCTTCTAAATCGCCATTCAGAAAAGCTATTTTTACATCCATTTGGTGAATCTCAAGATTGTGCAAAGCAGCAATTGATAGAAGCACCCGGATAGAGGTAATTCTCGTCACAGGAGAGTATGTATCAAAGAAATCATATCCCTCCTTCTGGAGAAAACCTTTCACAACCAAACGAGCTTTATACTTATCGAATGATCCATCAGCTCTGAACTTTCGTTTCAGAATCCATTTACTTCCTAAAGGTTTACAACCTTCAAGTAAATCAATTAGAATCCACGTATGATTCTACATGATCGAATCGATCTCGCTCTGTACAGATTCCTTCCAAAATGAACTATCAGTCCGTGAGAAAGCTTCTTTCAGAGAATTAGGTTCTTCATCCAAGAGAAAAACCACATAGTCAGGACCAAAATCCTTAGCAACTTTAGCTCTAGTGCTTCGTCTAGGATTTAGAGCTTCAAGTTCTAAACCAGGTCATTTACGAGACTTAGGTTCAACCCCCACAAGTTATTGACTTGTAGTTCCTTCAACATTACCAGTGTTTGAACTGGAAGCAGCTTTATCCTTACAAGGATAGATGTCTTCAAAGAATATCGCATTCCTTGACTCAATGGTAGTTCCGACATTCATGTCCGGAACATCCGACCTATGGATCATAAATCGATAGGAGCTGCTATTCAGTGCATAACTAATAAAAATACAATTAACCGTTTTGGGTCCGATTGTCACTTGTTTCGGTAGAGGCACTTCTACCTTCGCTAAACACCCCCACACTTTGAGGTATTTGTAAGAAGGTTTCCTTCCTTTCCACAAATCGTAGGTAGTTTCGTCCCTACCTTTAAGCGGAATTTTATTGAGGATATAATTAGCCGTTAAAACAGCTTCCCCCCACATGTTCTGAGGTAACCCAGAACTAATCAACAACGCATTCATCATCTCTTTCAAAGTAAGATTCTTGCGTTCTACAACTCCATTTGACTGAGGTGCATACAGAGCTGTAGTTTGATGAATTATGCCACTTTCGCTGCATAACTCCTCAAACGAAGCTACGTATTCCCCTCCTCTATCACTTTGGATAGATTTGATTTTGCAGTTAAGTTGATTTTCGGCCTCATTTTTGAAGTTTTTGAAAGCTTCAATAGCCTCATCTTTACCTCTCAAAAGATAAAGGTAACAGTACCTTGTGCAATCGTCAATAAAAGTAATAAAATACTTTTTATTACCTCTAGTTTGTACAAACTTTAAATCACATACATCCGTGTGAATTAATTCTAAAGGTGTCGTGCTCCTTTCTACCGATTTAAACGGTAATTTAGTCATTTTTGCTTCTACACAAATTTCACACTTACTTTTATTAACAAATTCATTTACCTCAAGTAAATTGAGATTTGACAAACGTTTTATTGCATTTAGATTAACGTGGCCTAATCTATAATGCCATAAACTAGAGCACTCAGTCAAGTAAGAGGAATCAGAAGCAATTTTATTAATAACTTATTTTGGGCGTATAGCCATTACACTTCTGTAAGGTAACCCTTATCTAGAGGTGTCCCAAACTTGGACAATACAAACTTATTAGCCTCAAATACAAGTCTAAAGCCACGACTAACTAGTATTGAACCAGAGACTAAGTTCTTCCGAATGTCCAGAACGTGCAGCACCTCATTGATTCGAGCTTTTGTGTGTGCATACTTTATAAATAATTGTCAGAAATTTAATAGCTCGCCCGCAAGAGAACGGGATCGCGTGTAGGTTTGACAAGCTTAACTCGAGTCGTCTCTCAAGGACTGACGTTCGGAATTTCTAATGTTTGTTTAATCACAATGTTTAACACGAGAACTTGTATAAATTTGGTTTTTGAAAATTATCAACTACTAATAAATTTAAAAGCATCAACTAATTATTATTAACTAATTAATTTATCCTAATTAATTAACTAAAGCTTCAAACTAATTAATGGGTGTTCACTCAAAAGCACTCAAGCATTGCTGCATAGGACGTGTATACACTCAAATCATACAAATACATGCACAATAAATAAGAACGGAAAATCAATCTCTTTTCAATCGCAAATTAAGTGTGCTGTCAAAACTAAGAATCGGAAAAGGTCTTCGCGGGTTGTAATGTAAGGCTCTTTGGACGGGTATGGAATATATAAGTCGTGTGGCTAAATAACCCCCCAACTAATCTAATCACGAAGCAAGATGCTTCACCTCGTACAAAAGAAAAACCTCACTTAACACTCATATCGTAGCCTTTAACATAGGCTATTCCTCAACTCGTAAACCGTAAAACCGACTTGAAGCTCAAACCACTTATTACAACTCAACTCTTTGCCTTTTAAGCATTAGGCTTCATAACAAAATAAAAATAAAACATAAGCCTTCATTAGCGCGTAGGCAATGACTATCATAATTCACCATCCTTCTTTTCTTTTTCTTTTTCTCTTTTTTTTTTTTAATCCCCTCTAATTCTTTTTTATGGGGTCGTTCCTTTTTTTCTTTTTATTGAAGGATGGTGATCC
>BMAC01001208.1:38896-80953 GCA_014905375.1 Phtheirospermum japonicum | reverse complement strand
ATGGGACGTCGGACGTGTCTTGCCTTGAAGCGGCTCGTGCGTCTCGTCGCAACCTCTCGGGGTTCGGCAAGAATGGAGTCAACTCCTGTCTGAGCGATCGCCTACCTTGCATACACAACAACAACAAAAGATTACGCGTATCGAATGTAAAAAAATTAACTAACTACTATTTACAATAGCAATAAGAGTAATTAAGAACGCCATTGGCCTTAATCCATCCCCGGCAACGGCGCCAAATCTTTGATCAACGAATTCTCGACGCGCTAGTTTCAGAATCCGTCTCCGCAAGAGTAAGGAGCCGGTTGTAGGGCGGCGAGTTCTTCCCGAGTCGTGTCTCTCGAGGATGGATGTTGTCGGCTTATCGGTATCTTATTTGCTCTTATTGTCGATTGAAATTAAACTCGGTCTAAACTAGGAAAGCAATAGTCATTGATTTGGTTTAAGTTTTTATAACTAAACTTTAAATTGAAATAGAAGTTTTGAAAACATTAAAATGTGAAAAGGAAATTAAAGCTTGTTTTAAAAACGATTAATCTAGACTAGTTAACTAAGAAAGCTTGTAAATTAAATTAAAGAAAAAGGGAGGGAAAATTAAAGTCTAGCTTATTTGAAAAAGCCAACAATATTAATTTTACAAAAATTAAAGTTTTTAAAAGGAAGATTTTATAAAACTTCTAAAAACTTAGAAATTGATCAAAACAACTAAACAACTTAAAAGCATAAGTTCAAAAGCTAGAAAGCTACAAAATGAAAATGGAAGTTTTGATAATCAAAATAGCAACTAAACTATGATCCAAGCATCAACACAAGAATAAAAGAAATAACATAAAAAAAAACTAGATTAATATAAAGATATTACCAAACTTTTGATTCATCCAAAGCTTCAAATGGAAATGGCAACTTGAAGGATTCTTCACAAAAGAAATACCAAACAAAAGCTTCAACAACTAGCTAATGAAGATCTAACACTTAACTAAACTAGAGCTAATTAACTAATTTCTAGAATTTAATTTGATCAAAATGAAAAAGGGAAAGATTTTGCTATGGTTGAAGGAGCTTCCTGGTGTGGAAAGGCCCTTCTGCCAGTTGGGTCTGAATGGAAAAGACGTCTGGTGTTTTAACCTCCACAAAGGGGCAAATTTGTCCAAAAGCAGTAAAAAAAATCTGCTTTCCAGTCGATCGACTGTAAAGCAGTCGATCGGTCAAGTCGCCTGTCGATCGACTGCGATGTCAAAACGGCCAGAAGCCCTGAAATCCAGTCGATCTGGGGGGGGGGGGGGGGGGGGGGTTACAGTCGATCAACTGCAGTCGATCGGCCACGTAGGCATTCGATCGACTGCGTCGTCCAAAACGGCCAAAAGTCCCTGGAATGCATTCGATTTTGGGAGTTCAGTCGATCGACTAGAAAGACAGTCGATCGACTGCACTTCCAGTCGGTCGACTGGATTGCTGCACCGGCTCGATTTCTCATTCTTTCTACGTCCGCCAGTTTATCGAGCCTCATCCGTTGCGCTTCCTTGCTTGTCCGTCCATTCCCGAGTCGAGTGAAAACGATCCCAAACGAGTGCGGGCCCCGCTTGGACGTCCTACGGCCAAGAAAAATGAAAGAGTGAAAAGAAACTACGAAAACTAATAAAACACGTACAAAAACTACGAAAACCTAGAAATAACAAGAAACGGCCAACTCGACTCCTAAAACACCTAAAAGCAAGTAAAACACACGCAACGTGATACAAAAACGGTAAGAAAAATATGTACAAAAACGTGCCAATCAGTCGGCAGCCCAATCAGAGTCAGAAAAACCAGTCGGATGAAAATTTGGAGCTTTTGTTATTCTCAATCCATGGTCAATAGTGCTTGCCAAATATCTCAGAATTCACTTTAGTGCTCGCCAGCTCGTGTTTAAGGGATTAGCCATGAATTGACTAACTTTGTTGACACTGAAGGATATTTCAGGTCGCGTATTAGTGACATATTGCAGACCTCCGACTAGACTTCTGTAAAGAGTAGGATTTATGCCTGCGCTGCTCCCCTTGAATCTGGATAAGTTGTTTGAAGTAATCATTGGAATGGGAACCAGCTTACATGATAACATATTAGCTCTCTTGAGAAGCTCTCTTATGTATTGCCCTTGATTTAAATGCATTTCATCATCGAATGAGGTAAAATGGATTCCCAAAAACTATTTAACATTGCCCAGTTCCTTCAGTGATAGAACTTTATTCAAGTTGGCAACTACCGAAGCGACCTCATTCTCATCGCTTCCTGTGATCAGTATGTCATCCACATAGATGAGGAATAAATTCTTGACCCATTCTTCAACCTGTATAAAAGAGAATCATCAGCTTTTGAACCTGTAAATCCAAGAACTTGGAGTATTCATTAAGTCTTGTCGAACCATGCTCTGGAGGCTTTTTTAAGCCCATAAATGACTTTGGTGAGCCTGCATACAAGTTGTTTGTCTTTTTGTTCAAAAATGGGAGGCTGTTTCATGTAAATCACTTCCTGCAGGTCGCCATGCAAGAATGCATTATTAATATCAAGATGCTTAACATTCCATCCACAAGAAACTTTAATGCTTAAAATTATCCTTATCGTTGTCGGCTTGATAAATGGGTTGAACGTTTCAGAGAAATCAAAACCAGCTCGCTGAGAGAAACCTTGAGCAACCAAACGTGCTTTGTGTCTAGCAACTGATCCATCGGTATTTCTCTTGGTTTTAAAAACCCATCTGCAACTAATTATGTTTCTCCCCTCAGGTGCTGGAACCAAAGTCCAAGTTCGATTTATAATCAGTACATTGTATTCAGCCTGCATAGCTTGTGTCTAAACTCCAATCTGAAGAGCTTGTTGAGCATTTAATGGTTCACCATCCTCATTGATGACTTCGGCAGATTGTAGTTTAGGTTTGTGAATACCAGCTTTGGATCTGGTCAGCATGGGATGGAAATTTTGAGGCGGACATGGTTGAGGAGGACCACAGTGAGCAGGTGAAAGAGGTGGCAATTGAACAACGAGGGGAACCGTAGTGTTGGATCTTTGAGGTGAGCTGCAGTGACTTTGCGGAGCTATTTGGTGGGAAGGAGGTGCATATTCAGGCAAGGAGAACTCAGATGTGGGAACACTGTTCAGAGGTGTGGATGGTGTATCTTATTGAGAGGATGGAATGGGAAGAGTATGATATTGAGGTGGTGAGTTTATGGGAGGTAGAGGTGACAAGATGTAGTGTGGAGAATTAGCGACCTGTTTAGACCTGTACGGGAATTCATGCTCACTGAATACAACATTTCTGGAGATTATCACCTTCCCAGAGGGTAACAAAATTTTGTAACCTTTATACTGAGTGTTGTAACCAAGGGAAGTACATGGAAGCGACCTGTATTGAAGTTTGTGAGAATTATAGGGTCTGATGTGCGGATAGCAGAGACAACCAAAAACCTTAAAAAAATTTATAATCAGGTCACTAATTGAAGAGACACTCAAGAGGAGTTTTATAAAGACTTGTTTTGCAGGGAACTCTGTTAATAATGTAGGCAGAAGTAGTGAAGGCATCATCCCAAAACCTGAGAGGTAGGTTTGAGTGAGCGAGTAGAGACAATCCCATCTCCACAATGTGCCTATGCTTCCTTTCAGATACACCATTTTGTTCTGGTGGGCAAGATATTCTATGATCTATACCATTATATTGAAAAACCTTAGCAAGAGGTTTATATTCAGTCCCCCCATCGGATTGGAAATTTTTTATTTTGCAGCATAGTTGATTTTCAACAAGGTTTTTAAAATAGACAAAGGCATCTGAAACTTCTGATTTGGATTTGAGAAGATAAATCCATTTATATCTACTGCAATGATCGATAAATTTCACGTAGTAAAGAAAACCATTTGATGATTTGATAGGGGCAGGTCCCCAGAGATCGGAGTGGATGAGTTCAAGTAGTTGAGAACTAACAAAATGAGAATTAGGAAATGGGAGCTTGTGACTCTTTGCTAACATACAAGCGAAACATAAAGATAAACTTTTATTAATGCTGTTATAAGGGATATTATAGCTTTTCAGAGCCTTATCTATTACATCTTGACTAGAGTGACCTAATCTAGAATGACATAGATAAGCAACAAGCTCTTTATTCTGAGAACTTGAAACGAGGGAAGTTTGAGAAGGTCGCATGATAAAAGGTGGTGCAGATGAGGGATAAGCAGCTCGCTTGGTGGTACGTAGATGAAAATGATATAGTCCATCTTTAACAGTCCCTTGGAGTAAGATGGCCTTTGTGGTTTGATCCTTAATGAGACAATAAGAAGGATGGAATTCAAAAAAGACATTATTATCAGAGACAAAATTGGAAACGCTGAGTAAAAGAGCATGCAACTCGGCTATCGTGTAAGGTTGCATCCTGGATGTCACATTAACCATCACTGAGTCATACTCGCTTCCTAGTCCAACTAAAATATGCAAGATCTAATCTTTTTCAGAAATCTTGTTCCCTTCGGAAGCTAAAACATCACAGAAAGATTTCATCTTTCCTAAATACTCTTTCATAGATAATGCATTATTTCTTAAGGACTGCAACATTATCCTATACTGCATTATCTTGGCTTGAGACTGCGTGGAAAAGTTATTTTCAAGAGCTTACCATATTTCCTTGGATGTATTGAAACCAACAGTTAGAACATGAATACTCTCACTTAGAGAGGACAGAATCCATGAGGCTAAGATTTGATCTTGCCTTTCCCGTGCAGAAAAGAGGGGATTTGTCTGATTTTCTTCATCAACTAAAAACCGTGGTGGGACTGTAGATCCTTTCTTGATGAAAGCTTCAAGACCATAGCCTTTGATAGTCGTCAAGGCTTGTTGTCTCCAGATCAAGTAATTATTTTCATCTAATTTTGTTGAAATGAGCTGACTTTGGGGATAAACAATCTGGGGTATAGATGAGGAGGTTTGGGTTGAGGAGGAAGAGCTATAGTGAGACATTTTATAGAGAAAAACAGAGTCAGTCCCTCAAACCTACTCTGATACCATGAAAGAAAAACCACGAGCTCATGGCGAGCTAATATAATCAAAGGCGAGCTAATGTAAGATAAGAATGTACTGCATATATTCTTGGGTAATATTTTTCATAGCTAACATTAATGAAATACACGGCTATTCTATAGTAACATAGCCAACTAGGGTTGCCCTAGATCCTATGGTCAGATTTGACACAGTACAAATGATAGCGGCTAGCTAAGATCGTGTGGCTAACATTGCTACAGTACCATTGACAGCTGTAGCAGACTGGACTGTACTATGTTAGGGCTGTCGTCATCCAACGTGATGTAAGCTCCATATAGACTTCTGATACTGAGACCTGTCAGGTCGTTACTCATATGACTTGATCACATTAGGTAGCAATGTGTGCGACCTGAATCTAATAGGTCGCCAATCGTGCGACCTGAAGTTATCAGGTCGCCATGTCGTTCCGTAGTCATGCAACCTGTTCCCAACAGGTCGCTATGACTTATACTGTCGTTTAACAATGTTTCATTCAGAAACTATTTCCCAAAAAGAAATAATGTATTAATTCTAATAATGACACTTTGTAACCCAACTTAATAATAAGATTCAATATACTAACAACGATAGAAAGACACACGAATTTGAAGTGGTAGATAATTTAGGGACTACTACATATTTCTCAAAAAAATAACAACTCTTTCACTGTCCAGTTCATTTCAAGCAACACGATTATCAAAATAAAAAATAAGCGACTACATAATCATGTTAGGCACAAATGGCGGCATTGTCATAAGTACCAATCATAGGAGAAGAAGTTATAGTATAACTTTTGCTCTTACTGTGAAACGAAACCGTGCGTTTGCTAAGACGACTTGGAAGCTTGGTTTAGCTACTCTTAGGCTCTTCCCGTGGACCCCGGATTTCAACCCATATAAGATGCATTCGACCTCTTCTCAGGTTTGGATTCGCATTTATGACCTGCCTATTGAATACTGGGTATGATCTTTTATTTTGGATATCGCTAGGGTTGTTGGTAAACCCTTACAAATCGATGAGCGTTCCCTTAATGGCTCTGTTGGCCACTTTGTTCGTGTGTTGGTTGAGTTAAATCTTGATCTTACCCTTCAGGAAATGGTTAAGGGGTTTTGTGATTATATCTCGTTAGGTTACGAGAACTTACCAAATTTTTGCTCGTATTGCATAGCGGTAGAGCACCTTGTTGGATCTTGCCACGCTCATAAAACCAACACCCCCCCAAACGTGATCAGCGACGACTGGCAGAAGGCTAATTCTAGATGCTCCCATCGGCGCTCTGATTCTCGGGATCAGAAGGACCGCACCCGCACAGAACACCGCCCAGTTTATGGCCCTACTACCACCTCTGCCTGACGACTTCCAATGCTTTTAATGCGCTACATTCTGATCTCGATCATGAGTCCCCACCCCCATCCCCAATTTCCCCTCCGGGCCCGAGCCTTCTTCCTCCGCTCTCGTTCACCCCGACTCCGTGAACATGGCTCCTAAAGCCGCTGATACTCTTGTTACTCCTTCTGGTTCCGAAGGGAAGGATTACCGTATTGCTTCGAGCCTTCTGAATGTGGCTCAGACAAGGGTGAGCAACTAACTGCACAGCTCTGTAGGAAGAACCAACCAACCGTCTGCAGATCGATTGAGATAGTTTGTGACACCTCTCGACAGCTTGTGCTTTATGAGGAACATGCTTCTTCGAGCAAGAGTTTTGTTGATCAGGTGGACATGGGTTCTTCGGATAAGGTCTCTCCTTCAGCGCAACATACTCCAATAGCTTGTCTTGCACATGATGAAGGTATTATAGTGGACGAGTTGGATTTTGGCAGCGAACATCGCACCCCTATTTTTCATAAACCTGCCACTGATCAGGAACTATTGATATAATTAAAAAATTACAACAGGAGTCTTCTACTCCTTTCATTATCAACGATCCAAAATCCTCTCTTGCCCTTCACCTTTTGGATATCGCTTCTGGACGCTCTTGAGCGGATATAGCTGAAGACAAAATTTCTACTCCTTTACGCAAAACCTCAAGGAGTTCTCTTAAGCGGGGATTTCTTATGAAGCGCTATTTTCTTTGTTTTCGTTTCTTTTCATTGTTTGCTATGTACTCAAACATTTTTATCCTTTTTTAATAAAAGCGCCGCAACTTATTTTTAAAAAAAAGTTATAGTAACACATCACTTCCAAATATTATAAACATCACAATAGCTCCAAAATTTGAGTAAAGCAACACACCCCGACTTTTAGAGTTTCCTAGACTTCAATCCCAAACATATCCACCAATCATCAAATATGTCATTCAATGGCATATTTAAACTATCACCTTCCCTCCATCATCATCTTAACCATGATAGCCTTACTCATCTGCTATGCTGAGGAAGAGGTCGAGGACCTCGTTATTCTTGTAAAGAATCTTAGAAAAATCTAAATACCCCTCAATTGATAAATAATGCCTCTTCAAAAGTTCATTAAATAGTTCTTTTCACAGCTGCTTTGCATCTTGCTGAAAACCAGCGCATTCTACCATAACTCATAAGCGTGAATCAGTTCTTGTGCACAAAGCTTCCACCAAATCAAGAAATCCTTCCTCCAGAGCATCGTACGCCTTTATCTTCTTGTTTTTCTTATTCTTTGAGACAGAGCTACTTTCTCCATGATTGTTTGAGCTATTTAAATCGTCAAGTCCCTAAGTTTATCGGTCGGGGCTGGGATTGTTTGTGGTGCCATTATTTGCCTAATCATTCATTAGTACTTCAGTGACGGTGTCAACGAATCCCTGAGCATCCTCATCGGTGGCATGACCCTTTTGAAGATTTCAACCTAGTTTTTAAAAAAGGGCAAACACTTGCTCCTCATTGACTTCCTATTGGGATCAAACTAGAATTATAATACAAAGATCAACTATAATAATAATAATAATAATAATAATAATAATAATAATAATAATAATAATAATAATAATAATAATAATAATACTTAACAAGAATTGTCTATTAGGCATTTGTGGTAGGTGATGTTTCAATGAGATAAGGGAAAAAAATATTGCTTCATAACAACCTTGATATGGTCATTATATATGGACTCATCTGTCAAGGTTATTATGTTAGCCACGTCGTTCCAGACGAAGCACGAGCGACTTTTCATCATAGATAGGGAATAATAGTATTTTTTTTTCAAACGCGTGTCTTCGAAGTTATGTGAGGCTCTACCTTGATATCGGTTGCTGGAAGAGCTTGAATCATGTGTTGCTCCAACACCGTAGAACATCCAAACCTGAAATCATTTGCTTTCCACCCCTTTTATACAATATCTTTCAAAGCATGAATCAACACCGTCTCCTCGTGCAATGTCCACACACGTTTGCTTGAACGAGCGCCACATGATATTTCAATGGTTGTTGATGATTCCGTGTTAACCTTCTTTAAAGCCAAAGGTAGATCACCTGACATTTAGATATGTAGTAACTTGATAGTGATCAATTTAGATTTTTATATTAAGATATCATAATTTCATTACACATATGGTAAATAACCTATGACTGAAAAATACACAAATTTAATAGAAGTCAAGTTCCATAATTAACAACACAGCATAATAAAATTACAATCCCATTAAGTGGAAAGTTCAAAAATTATAAAAATATAAGTTTATTATACACCTAGCCAGTTATTGTATGTAGAGATAGCAAATTGTCCCTCTAATTGGTACACTCCTGTAATTGCTCAACTTGGTCAATGTAGCCATG
Source organism: Phtheirospermum japonicum (assembly GCA_014905375.1). Taxonomy (NCBI): domain Eukaryota; kingdom Viridiplantae; phylum Streptophyta; class Magnoliopsida; order Lamiales; family Orobanchaceae; genus Phtheirospermum; species Phtheirospermum japonicum. Next base: position 72,176 of record BMAC01001208.1, on the reverse strand, counting down.
AAGATTTTCATCTGCATTTCCACCACGAGCAATATATTCATCTACTTCCTCCTCCATCGGGTCAATCGCCACTGTCATATGAATAAAGTTGTGAATCAAGCAGCATGCCATAATCATTTTATTTTGGACCTTAATGCTGTAAAACGAAGGGCTTCATAAGACCACTGTTTTGCATGTAATTGTTGTGTTTTTCTTTGTGTTTTTAGATAGATCTTTATATTGATTTTAGTAGTTTTGAGTCATTTTTCGTTAGGCTTTTAGGTTGTTTTTTCTTGTTTCATTGTTTTTTGTGTTTCTTGTTAATTTTACGTTTAATTGGGTTAAATGGCTTCAATTAATTAGAGGTTTGGTGCAATTTTGGATTTTTATGTTTAAAATTCCTATTTTTATAGGTAAAAGCATTGAAGGCTAAAAGTACTAGACAAGGCAAGCCAAACTCCAAGCCAAAAGAGGCTAAAAAATGCCCAAACATTCTGGAATACTAGCCAACCCGTGCCACAACTCGCCAAAGTAGGTGCCAGGCCTCGGCGTTTGCAGAGATTCTTGCAAGAATTCACGTCAAACTGCCCACACTGAGCCGCGCTGCCCACACTGAGCCGCGCTGCCCACACTGGGTTACCCAGTGTCTGAGCAGCGCCTGGCAGGCCCGCCCACACCCCGCGCACAGTGCCCGCCCACACTGCGACAACACCTGCCTAGACCTGCCGCAAGCCGCGCGCAGCGCCCGTCCACACAGCGCCCGGCGCTTGCCACACTCCTCGCCCAGGCGCTCGCCAACCCACTCGCCAGGCGCTTTCAAGGACTCACGCCAGCGCTCGCCCAGCCTCACGCCCCCTACACACAAGCCCAGCGCGCAGCCTGCCGACCACCTGCGCCCAGCAGCGCCCAAGCTCGGCCATAGATGAGCCACATCGAGCCATGGTCGAGCCATCTCGAGCCATAACGAGCCAAAATGTGCCAAAAATCTAGACAAGGGTCTAGGAAGGTGCCTCCGGGTCAAACTTGGTCAAACCCGGGAATTTTAAGCCTCTAAGGCTATTCGGGCCCATTTAAACCCAATTAAATGTAATATAAATAGGAAACTTCTTTCATTTTGAAAAGACCTCTCTCATTTTCTCCCAACCCAAGCATGGGTTTGGGGATTAAAAATCCCCTCTCTAGTTTTTAAGATCTAATTTCTCTCTCTTAGGTTTTAGATGCAATTTCAAGCTTTGATGTAATTTCATTTCCAAGATTAGATTTAATTTGAAGCACCTCCTTGGGTTTGTAAGCCTAAGAAGAATCCAAATACTCCTTTGGATTGTTAATTTTGATGCAATTTAATTTAAGCTTGCTACTCTTTCCTTTAATTCAAGTAAGTTTCCTTTCAATTTCATGTTTTATGCTTTATTTCTATGCTTGTTCTTCATTTCCATGCTTTGTTCTTCATTTTATACTTTTTTTCTTAGAACCTTGAATTCATGATGAAACTTATGAATTGGCTATGAAATATAGATGAGTGACACATCTAGATCATAGATCGGCTCTTGGATCGTCTTGATTTTGAGATTTTGCTATGCTTTATTTGCAATTTTATTTTTATGCATAGTTTTAGGTTTAATCTTAGATCTACTCTTTATTACTTGTTATTTTCCTTAAAGCTTTAAATTTTTATGTCAACTTTCAATGCTCTTTCTATCCATGCTTTCGATTTTTGCTAATTTTCTTTATTTGAGTTTTTATGCATAGTTGTACCTTGTGCATGCATGCTTGTACTTGGTGAAACTTTGCATTTTCTTGCTTATTTTCATTACTTGCTTGCATTTACTTATTGAGGCATACGACGAGGCATCCTACCCACTTGCATTTCATTTCTTAGCTTAGTTTAGTTAGTTTAATTGCTTTATAATCATTTTCTTTTATTTTTCAAAGCTTGAAACACATTGAAACTCACAATTGAGTCGAATTCCGATAATACCAAGCCATGAACCCTTTGATTCATTTCAACACCACAAAAACACCAACTTCAACCACCCACCGGAGCTTCAAGATGCCGAAGGACCCTTCCACCGCATTACGAACCTTTGCATGGTGAAAGTAAAATAATTATTTATAATTCTTAGGCCCCCCAACACCTGTAGACCACTCGTCTAATTGGTATCTTACATCTCTATAAGGCGTTAGGAATCCAGACCCATTAGTGTAACCATAATTACAAAGGTAATATTTTCATGTAAGATTTCAAATAATTATATAATTAAGTTGACTGTCCTTTCTATTTCCACTTATCTAAATAAATGGTGAGGTCATTTTAAGTTATCGTTAGTTATGAATGAGTAATTAGGCCTAGTAATAGAATCGCGTAATACACGACTATCTGCAGCCGAACTCTCCCAACCACTAAGAATGAAAATGTACTTCATAGTTTGATCACACACACCCAGTACCTTCACAGAAACATCTCCCCTTCAGTTTTGATATTGTGGTTTATCCTTTAATAGAACCTGAACTTCGGCATATGTTTCATCTAACACAATTAAGTAGGCCTTCGAAACGACACATATATGAAATTTGATGATTCTACTATGAGACCAAACAAGATTGTTACAATGTTATTATAGTGAATTGTTAACAACATTGAATATTAATGTACATGTGAATTACCTTAAACCATTTCCAGGTACCATGTGTGCATGTGTTATCAATTGGATATGGTTGTACTGCTAGTATGGGGTAAAGTCGCAAGATAACATCAAGTACATGTTTGAAGTACTTACTAATAGTCTGGATGGACCTTTTGAAATCAAACTTCATTGCACGACTCTTTTTGATGAGACAACACAATTAGGAAAACTCAACTTGTTCACTAAATAACACGTTTCGGGATTGAAAGAAACCATAAGTGCTCTAATAGATAGCACAATCTACCAAACACATTTATATCCATTAGTAGTTGTTCAATGCATGTGTTATCACTTATATTGATTAGTTCTCACATGTGTTTAATCTGATTGAGTAATTTATCTACCAATCTATAATGCGCACATGGATATTCTGTGCAAATATGTTTGCGGAGACTGCACATGAAATATGTTTGTTAAAAATCTGGCCTCTCGGCCAGTGCCCTCGCGGCGTGCTAGGTCCAGCTCCCGTCGAACCTTGGCTAGCCACTGGTCCATCCCAGCCAATCTCTCGAGTAAGATGTCGATATCCATCCGCAATCCGTCCGAGTCCCCCGCACCTCCCATTTCCTTGGCCTCGACATCCCGGCCGGCCGGCTTCTATTGAACCTGGCTTGCCTCGCCTGACACTGTGGCGAGACCAGAGATACCATCAGTGACATTACGCTGCAATCTTTCTCGGGGATCCATGGATGAATAGTGTATGGCTAGTTTACTACAAAATTGGGTGAGTTATACGAAGTGCTGATGACACCTTAAATAGAATACAACATGACGAGTCAAAACCTCACGTGTGATATGACTGAAGAAAATACATGAGATAGTATGACCACTGACAATGATAGTGAATGTGACTATGCTTGGTCAGAGTTGGGAGAGAATATATTTCTACTACTATCACTATTCAATATATTCACGTCCAACAAGGTACTGGGATTAATTATTGTTGCCACCACAAACCAGTTCGGACAAATTGCTTCTCGTAAGCTACAATGTTCATTTAATTATCATGTCGCAATACGAAACAAAATTATCACAGTTAAGCAAAGGCAATAAGTAAAGACCAGGATTAAATAAAAACAACACAAAAGATCTACAACCATTTTATTAATAGTACGTTGGGTAAGAATCCATAACAAGCAAGATTTAATTACGTGCATTAAAAAAGCAGTAGCCACACATACTATCCATTTCTTATCATCAACATGCAATTAAATAATCTACTTTAACAACCAAATAAGCATAAATATCGAGGACAATATCCATGCGATCAGACTAGATCGAACAACCTTCTTATAACCCTCTTTATACTTTCCACACTTGCGGTTAGTGGCACGGAGCTCTTCGCGCAAATGTTCCATTTCTGGCTGCACGGATTGATCCTCGACCGGACGATCCAGCTAAATAAACATATTACATTTTCTATCCTGCGGAGCTAGTATTCAATATTAAATGGAAGTTCATTTACTTGTATATCTATTTACTCACAGAAAATGTCATATTGTTAGATGCTATTTCAATACGGGAGCAGGAGTTTTGGAATTATTATCCCTCTGACAGGACAAGAGATAAAACAACGACCGGTATTCCCTTTGGTTCTTGCGGTTTGCACCCTCATCTCCAGTCGACAATAGCATAAAAGTGGCAGAGCTTGGCGGCAGAGAAGACACTGGTAAGCAAAGGATGATTGTCGTTGCAATCCCGAACTAGTTGAATTGCTCATTTACCTAATCTGCAATAACACCAAAGAATAAATGACAGTCATTGCCATAAATCATGTAAATCTTATGTTGAGTCGTGGAAGGATGAAAACCCAAGACGGGCGAGTACGTATAAATCCATAAATTGACGTATATGAAAAAAATAATAAGCCGAAAACAATGAAAGTGAGTTATGGGATGAATTCCTATAAACGCGACAAATATTTGAACAGAGGAACCCTAAAATCAGGGCCGATTACAGATTCATACCTCTGCAAGTCGGTGGCACACATCCCATGCTGCCGATTGACAATAGGATGAACAAAATTGGGATAATTCCCAGCCTGATCCCAACCCTGTCCCAAATTTTTTATATGCAAATTGTAAAATCTGACCATAAGAACCTTGTCTCCAAATCTGTTGTTCGAAGGGTGTTAGAAAAATTACCAATAATGTCGAGCACAAACAGGGTATGTAAAAATATCGCAAAACTGGAAAAACAAAAACAGAAAAGATTGAAAACTAAAGTCAAGTTGAGTCGAGTAAGCACTCTGTCCGCAAGACGAAATAGTCCCGGTAGTGCCCTTCAGTTTTGGCTATTCGTCCCCAAAGATGAAACGACTTCGTCTCTGGTATTACAGCACCGTAAATACCAGAGCTCCGGTGAACTGGACGAAAATGAACTGAGCTACGTAAAAAATAAAATGCAGAAATATGTGTAACAAGTATACTTTGTGCTCTCTGGAATTTCAGGTGTATGAGAAGGTTCAGGTGATTTTCACGTATGGAGATATTGGAGCTCCTCACTCTTGTATAGGGGTTCCAGCAGGGAAGTTACAGCCTAAATTAATGTCATTAAAACATCAAAAACGTCTGGCACCTGACAGCATGAACCTGGGCAGGTTCAGCGTGTACATTCAAACGCATCCAGGTGATTGGTCAAAGTAACGTCCATACATGAATTAAATAGCATGAAGTTTGACCTGAACGGTCAGGATTTTCCGGTTTGTACGTTTGAAAACCGCACGTGGCTAAAAAGTTAGCCAGGGTTGAACCAGAACCAGGACCCCACACGGACCACCTCAATCGGACCAGTCAATTCGGACCAATTGCCCAAGACCCAAGACCCAAGTCCCAGGCCCAGAGCCCAGAGCCCAAGACCCAGGACCAAGGTCCATGGTCCGGGTCAGGGACCGGGCTCGGGCTCAGATCCGCTCGGCTCCGCCGAAGGCAGACGGGCGAACCCAAGTCCAAGAGCCTGCGTGAGCTTCGTCTACACAAAGCCCACAACACCCTATGGCCCACTTGATTTCCACTAATGAAATGTAATCATTTTTAAACTCCCTTCCACATTGATTAATATTCAATGTTGGATAACCGATAAAGCATTAAAGCAACCGTTCAACTTCCAAGCAATATTTCTCACTCACCAATAAATGGATTTGAGAAATTCAAAAAGCTATGATTATCTACACAACACGTAAATTAATCATATACAATTCATTACAACGAATTTTTGCTGAACCATTTAATTAGAATAAATCCAATTTACAACAATCCCCCACATGAGTGAGAAACTCCAAAAAACAAAAAACATGAATGCAAATACATAGCTCAGTCCTTAAGAGACAATAGAGAATAGGGATAGGTGGCTTGTGGCCTTGAACCCTCCTTAGTTAATACTACCGAGCATACCGGCGGATTAGTGAACATAATTCTTGAACTATTCCCCTTTGTGTATACTATACAATAGTACCAACCCACTAAGGTCTCAAAATTCTTCCGTTTTCACGTTTGTGTCCGTTTCTGGCCATGGACAACTTCTTTGGATTCATAAGCATACAGTAGAAGCGGCCCTCACTTCTCGCTTACATAGGTGATTCTTAAAACCAGCATTCTGTCATACTCAAGTCAAAGACCTGCACAAGAATCATTAAAAATAAGAGATTTATCCTCACCACTTGACAGATTATAAACTCTACTTTTGCAGTTAAGGAATAGGATCATAGAGTTTTACTTACCCAGACTTTTATAGTTTTGTTTTCCCATTGAACCAAGTTTGTGGGATCTCCACTCATCATGGTTGGGTTTCCACTACAATCATCTTTAAGATGTGGACTTCACTCCCATTCCTTCAAGCAACTTGTACATCTGATCTCGAGCTATGTTATTAGTGAATGGATCCGCTAGATTATCTATTTACCTTACGTAGTCAACTGATATAATCCCACTCGATAATAGATGTCTTACGGTGTTATGTCTCCAACGAATATGTCGAGACTTACCATTATACAAACCACTTCTTGCCCTTCCAATAGCAGCTTGACTATCGCAGTGAAGCATAACCGACGGCACGGGTTTCTCCCAACATGGAATGTCTTCCAAAAAGTTACGAAGCCATTATGCTTCTTCACCTGCTTTGTCCAAAGCGATAAACTCAGATTCCATGGTGGATCGGGCTATACATGTCTGTTTAGTGGATCTCCAAGAAACAGCTCCTCCCCCTATTACAAACACATATCCACTTGTTGACAGTGAGTCCTTTGTGTCGGATATCCATTTTGCATCCAGTAACCTTCAAGTACCCTGGGGTATGTTCCATAATGTAGCCCAAAGTTTAGAGTATACTTTAAGTATCTCAAAACTCTCACAAGTGCTTTCCAGTGTTCTTTATTTGTATTGCTTGTATATCGACTTAATTTGTTTACTGAGAAAGCTAGACCAGGTCTTGTACAGCTGGAGATGTACATTAAACATCCAATGATCCTAGCATAGTCCTTCTGAGCAACAGGTTCACCTTTGTTCTTACTTAAGTGAACGTCGAGTTCCATAGGTGTCTTTGCTGGAAGACTATCGAAAGCATTGAATTTCTTGATCACTTTCTCAATGTAATGAGATTGTGACAAGACAATTCCATCTGGATTTCTTACAATTCTTATGCCAAGAATAGTGTCAGCAACCTCTAGATCCTTCATGTCAAAATTTCTCTTTAGCATGAGTTTCGTCTCGTTAATCACTTGTAGGTTGCTACCCATGATTAACATATCATCTACATAAAGACATACTATAACAAATTTGTCATTAGTATTCTTAATGTAGACACACTTGTCGCACTCGTTTATCTTGAAGCCATTTGACATCATCACTTCGTCAAATTTCAAGTGCCATTGTAAAGGTGCTTATTTCAAGCCATATAATGACTTAACCAGTTTGCACACCTTTCTTTCTTGTCCAGGTTCTACAAAACCTTCGGGTTGTTCCATATAGATATCCTCTTCTAAATCGCCATTTAGAAAAGATGCTTTTACATCCATTTGGCGAATCTCAAGATTGTGCAAAGCAGCAATCGCTAGAAGCACCCGGATAGAGGTAATTCTCATCACAGGAGAGTATGTATCAAAGAAATCATATCCCTCCTTCAAGAGAAAACCTTTCACAACCAAATGAGCTTTATACTTATCGATTGATCCATCAGCTCTGAACTTTCGTTTCAAAATCCATTTACTTCCTAAAGGTTTACAACCTTCAGGTAAATCAGTTAGACTCCACGTATGGTTCTACATGATCGAATCCTTTTCGCTCTTAACAACTTCCTTCCAAAATGAACTATCAGTCCGTGAGAAAGCTTCTTTCAGAGGATTAGGTTCTTCATCTAAGAGAAAAACCACATAGTCTATACCGAAATCCTTAGCAACTTTAGCTCTAGTGCTCCGTCTTGGAGTTAAAGCTTCAAGTTCTGAACCAAGTTATTTACGAGACTTAGGTTCAACCCCCAGAAGTTCTTGACTTGTATTTCCTTCAGCATTACCAGTGTTTGAACTGGAAGCATCTTTATCCTTACAAGGATAGATGTCTTCAAAGAATATCGCATTCCTTGACTCAATGGTAGTTCCGACATTCATGTCCGGAACATCTGAACTATGGATTATAAATCAATAAGCACTACTATTCAGTGCATAACCAATAAAAATACAATCAACCATTTTGGGTCCGATTGTCACCTTCTTTGGTAGAGGCACTTCTACCTTCGCAAAACACTCCCACACTTTGAGGTATTTATAAGAAGGTTTCCTTACTTTCCACAACTCGTAGAGAGTTCCGTCCCTACCTTTAAGTGGAATTTTATTAAGGATATATTTAGTTGTTAAAAAAGCTTCCCCCCTCATGTTCTGAGGTAACCCAGAACTAATAAACAACGCATTCATCATCTCTTTCAATGTACGATTCTTGCGTTCTGCAACGCCGTTCGATTGAGGTGCATATGGAGCTGTAGTTTGATGAATTATGCCATTTTCGTTGCACAACTCCTCAAACAGAGCTACGTATTCCCCTCCTCTATCGCTTCGGATAGATTTTATTTTGCAGTTAAGTTGATTTTCGGCTTCATTTTTGAAGTTCTTGAAAGCTTCAATAGCCTCATCTTTACCTCTCAAAAGATAAAGGTAATAGTACCTTGTGCAATCGTCAATAAAAGTAATAAATAGTTTTTGTCACCTCTAGTTTGCACAAACTTTAAATCACATACATCCGTGTGAATTAATTCTAAAGGTGTCATGCTCCTTTCTACCGATTTAAACGGTAATTTAGTCATTTTTGCTTCTACACAAATTTCACACTTACTTTTATTAACAAATTCATTTACCTCAAGTAAGTTGAGATTTGACAAATGTTATATTGCATTTAGATTAACGTGGCCTAATCTACAATGCCATAAACTAGAGCACTCAGTCAAGTAAGAGGAATCAGAAGCAATTTTATTAATCATAGGTTTTGGGCGTATAGTCATTACACTTAGTTTGAACAGTCCATCTGTAAGGTAACCCTTTCCCAGAGGTGTTCTAAACTTTGACAAAAGAAATTTATTAGCCTCAAATACAAGTTTAAAACCACGACTAACTAGTATTGGACCAGAGACTAAATTCTTCCAGATGTCCGGAACGTGCAGCACCTCATTCAGAGTGATCTCCTTGCCAGAGGCCATTTTCAGAACAAACGAACCAATACCTACAACTTGCGAAGAGGATTGATTTCCCATGTTCAACTTCCTTCCCTCACAGGGATGGTATTTGGAGAACAAGCTCCGGTCTGCACACACATGGGTAGTTGCAGCAGTGTCGATGAACCATTGACCACGGTTCTCGGCTTGGCTTTCTTCTGCTTTGGCTTGTTTTAGTTCTTAGACATGTGTCCAGAATAACCGCAATTGTAGCATTTGTCGTCGAACTTCTTAGAAGAAGGAGCTTTAGTCTTAGTGTTGCCAGGATGCGGCCTCTTCTTAGATTTGTCTCCACGTTCAAGTAGGTTCACCCGAGGTTCATCCGAAATTTTCGAATTCTTGTACTGAACTCGAACTTCGGACTCAATTCGTACCTTTCAGATAACATCTTCAAGAGACATCGCCTTTCGTTTGTGCTTGAGGTATGTCTTGAAGTCTTTCCAGTTCGGTGGAAGCTTATCAATCATGGCAGCAGCCGTGAAAGCATCCGGAAGAACCATCCCCTCGGTGTGGACGTCATTCACCAGCATTTGGAACTTTTGAGCTTGTTCTATAACCGGGCGAGAATCAACCATTTTGTAGTCCATGAAATTTGTGACTACAAATTTCCTAGTTCCAGCCTCGTCGGAACTATATTTCTTCTCAAGTGGGTAGCTAAAACATGAGAGTACGTCGGCAGAGCCGTTGCGCACATGTTTAGAACCGAAGTTCCCATCATCCCATTGGAATGGATTCCAGCCAAAACTGACACATTCTGGACCGAAGTCCCCATCCCATAAGGGAATGAACCAGCAGCCGAAGCCGTGCTTGAGAACACGCTCGAAACCGTAGCTCCCATCATCCCAGTAGGATGGCTCACAGCCGAAGCCGACTCAGTTTAGACCGAAGTCCCCATCCCGTAAGGGAACAATCCCGAGTTTGGGTTAGTTGCCGAGAAGCGTCTCGAAAGTGTCTCCAGTAGGGTGTCGATGGTTCCGTGGTTGAAGAGGAAGTCAGCATGACTCATGGTCGTGTTTGGCGTAGAGGCGCCAATCATCGTAGTGTTCGTGACTGCAGGGGCAGTGGTCGTCGTCGAAGTGGTGGAGGTAACGACTGGAGCGGTCGAACTGATCGAAGTGCTTGAGGTCGACATTTTTCCAGTTAGCGATATTACAAAATTACAAATAAAAATTACAATATTTCATCTTGCGATTGTTAGAAAAATTACAAATAATGTCGAGCACAAACAGGGTATGTAAAAATATCGCAAAACTGGAAAAACAAAAACAGAAAAGATTGAAAACAAAAGTCAAGTCGAGTCGAGTAAGCACTACACGGACCACCTCAATCGGACCAGCCAATTCTGACCAATTGCCTAAGACCCAAGACCCAGGCCCAGAGCCCAGGTCCAAGGTCCGGGTCCGGGCTTGGGCTCGGCTCCGCCGGCGGACGGGCGAACCCAAGTCCAAGAGCCCGCGTGAGCTTCGTTTACACAAAATCCACAACACCCTTTGGCCCACTTGATGTCCACTAATGAAATGTAATCATTTTTAAACTCCCTTCCACATTGATTAATATTCAATGTGGGATAACTGATAAAGCATTAAAGAATCTGTTCAACTTGCAAGCAACATTTCCCACTCACCAATAAATGGTTTGAGAAATTCAAAAAGTTATGATTATCTACACAACACGTAGATTAATCCTATACAATTCGTTACAACAAATTTTTGCTGCACCATTTAATTAGAATAAATCCAATTTACAACAAAGGGTCTAGAGCCGCAGATCTCACATACTGGGCTAGTTATATAAACGATATTTATGCTGGTGGCAAAAACGTCAATTTTACGATAATCCCCACCTATCATCCGAAGTGAACGTTAAATGGATCGGTAATATATTTAACCTAAAAGACAACGTTATCCCAACCGAATGGCTTATTGTTCCATCATACACAGTATCGTCTGCATTTGTGAAATTAAATTGTGCCGTCCCATCTCCCTAGGTGAACGCGACCCTACAGAATATCCACTATATCCTCCAATCAAATAATGTAAATAGGGACTAAAGGGTTGTGTTGGACCGAAGAAAATGTTTTCCCGCTTATAAATGGGTGTCAGGAAGATGGTTTGTTTGGGTCGCGGGCTGGTGTGTTCACGAGCATTTTCTTTTTCTTTATTACTACTACTAGCAATCGACCCGCGCTTCGCTGCAGGTTGAATATGTTATATATAAGATATTTAACTAAGATAAATTTTTTTGCAAGAGTTTAAATCCAAAGTACAATTAGAAGAAGTCTTATAATTGTTAACTCTTTAATATAACAATATCCAAAAATTCCAATAACGAAGCATGCCAATCAAACTTGTGCACTGCTTGCAGGTGGATTGCATTATATACCATAAATATCATATAATCATGAATATATACCAAAGAAAAGGTTTAAACCAATCAATACATGTTTCAATACCAACAAATAAGTATAATTTATGGCTACTTAACACCTAACAAATATAACTCCTAATACTAACTATCATGATATACACATCAAAACATTTGCAAAATCCTACTAAATCAGTTTCATATCCTTCTCCAAAACTTTGTCATGCCGCCTGTTGTCATGGTTCATTGTTTGGAGTACAAAATAACCAAACTAAGTGACATCACACACACACACACACACACACACGCGCACAAAAAAAAAAAACAATGTTTCTCCATCACACAAAATAAATATAATCCCAATGGTAGAAAGACCCTTTAATTCTTGGTTTTCCACCATGGTAGAAAATAAAAACAAAAATAAAGAAATTCAAAAAATTTAAAATAAAATCATAGAGAAAGGGAATAAGAAGATCAAGAACCACAAGACATTGTTTCAAGACCACGAATAACCCGAACCCTTCAAATCTTGGGTTTCTCTACCTTTTTAATTGAATTGAACCTAGAAAAAATAATCAAGAATTAACAATACAAAAAGTGGGTGAGAAAAGAAAAGAAGATGAAGAAAACGAAACGTGTGATTTTGAGTTTTCTACACCTATCTTCATGTTGGTTTAATGGCTTTGTCTTTCTTAATAAAGAAGTTCAGAATAAACGAAGAAAATGTGATAAGAATGAGACTTTTTAGGCATCCAATAGACTCTCTTCTTTCTCAGACGAGAATAGTACATAATAAAGGAAAAACAAATTAGATAATAAAATGAGCCAACCAACGTGTGTTACTCAGAAAATAGAATTAAAAAATAAATCTAACGGAGCCAATAAATTAAATATGGCTTGTAATGATATATGTGGTTTTAGTCAGTAAAAATATGGAGTGAGGTAAGAAAATGATTTATTTTATTTTGTTTTATTTTTGAAAAAATGAGACTCAATATTAATATCACATTTCGGTTAATAAGGAGTGGCAGACCAAGTTTTATATAAGAAGTGATAGGTTTTTGGGCTTTTCTTATAATTTACCAAAGCCCAACTACATTAGTAATCCCATTATTAACCAACTGCCCTATAATAGGACAGTTGGCGCTCCAGCTTCTCTCTTAGGGCACTGTTCGCCTACCAGTATTAAATGCGAGGATCCCATCAAATCCCACCTTTATCGATTTTTGATTTTCAAACTTTTACCTTTTCTATTATTATTCTTACTGGATTCTCTTTCTCACACTTCCTAAAAAATTTCAAGGCTTCCCTCTCTCTACTTTTCTGGCGATCTCTCAGAATCTTTAAATTTTAATTTCTCTTTCCGGCGATTTTCCACCATACCAGGTACACTCTTTATCCCTTCTTATTTTCATAAATGTCTTCCCCTCCGGCATCAGGAACTCCTTTAGCCTCGCCGTCTGCCACCCTAGAAGCGGTGGCAAATCCTCCTTTTCCTCCGTACACCACTCAAGAGGTGGAGGAGCTATCTCCTCCTTCTTCGTCAAACTCTCAGGCGTCAGTTAGGGTTTCTTCTCCTTCACTACCCAATTCTCCGACGACCGGATCTGATTCCCTAACCCTCTCTGAATCCCTTTCTCTCTATTCTGAGGGCCTAGAATATCCCCCAGCCATCGCCGGTCATCCCCACGTCACCTCCGTACTAAGCCATAGATCCTTGAGAGAGGTTAACCAAAAATACAAAATCTCCGACCCCTATGATTCATACCGCCCGCCGGCTGGTATCTTGGCTTGTCAAGCGCCAGCGAACTGGTTGACTTTCTACGTAGACCAGTTTCAGGTGGGTCTTCGTCTTCCTACACACCCATTGATGTTGGCCATAGCGGATACATATAAAATTCCAATTTTCCAGTTTATCCCTAACTCCTTCCGCATCATAGTCTGTTATAGATTGGCCATGCGCTATTCTGGCTTTAACCCCACAGCCCATACCTTCTTCCAGCTCTTCCAAGCGAAGAGCTCCTTCCCCAGTTGTTTCTATTTGGCCGCTAGACCTGGGGTTCGCTTCCTCTTAAAACTTCCTACCTCCAACAAGGATTGGAGGAAGAAATTCTTCTTCGCCCATTGTGACGGAGATTGGGGTTTTGATCCTCAGCCCCTTGAAGTCTTGCYCCACTATCCACCMCTGTCTTCTAGGAATAGGTCCGCCCGCATAAATAAAATCATTACCACTTTGAATGATAACCCCCTCCATGTGACTGACCTACTTCTACCTTTTGTTGTGGACTTCTTTAACGATAAATCGGAAACAGCTCCCCTGACCAAGGAGATAGGTACACCATCATTCTTTCCAGTTCTGTTTCAGGCTACCCGTATACTCACTTCTCACTTTTTTTTTTTTGTGCCAGGATGATGCAACAGATGATCGAGGAGGCTAAGAAGAGAGCTGGAGGTCTTCCTATGGTAACCGTTTTCAGAGGCAGGCCCGTCTTGCCCTGAATTCGACTCAAGATGTTACGGCGGGAACCAGCTCGGGTCCCCTCAGGCCTCTCCAAGACCTGCCCCTACCGGTCCTTCCTCTCCTGATTCCGAGGGAGATCTCCTGCCTTTGTCAAAAAGGCCTCGCACTGCCCCTAGGAGTCAAGCTCCTCACCTTCCAGCTTCTCCTTCCTCCAGTACTCCTCTGCCCATCACCCACAGCGGCCCTCCTCCCGTCGATTCCCTTGTCAATTATTCGCGGGAGTCAGCTGTGCAATTTATGCTTAGGAACATGCTGCCCGCAGATCGGCCTGCTTTGGAAAAGATGACTAACACGGAGCTGCTAGAATCATGGTGTCAGGATGAAGCGCGGGTGAGTTCCTCTCATATGACTGGTCCTGCTACCTTCTTTCATTTATTACTTTCTGAGTTAACTTTTATGGATGCCAGGCTATCTCCAAAAAAGCTCTCCTAGCCACTCGGATTAGGAGGTCATTGATCCAGTTCGATGTGGTGAAGGAAAACAAGGAGTTAGCAGTGAAGACGGATCGTTTCCGAGCCCTAGCCAAGGAGAAGGTGAAGGAGCTCAGGGAGAGAAATGCAGAATGCGAAGCGTTGAAAGAGAAGCTCAAGAAGGCTAAAGCTGAGATTTATGCGGTGAAGAAAGTGCAAGCCAAGATGATCGAAGTGGCTCAGAGCGAGGCGAGGGATGACGCTCTAGCAGAAGCTCGGAGCCTAGCAGATGAGGCCATTGCCAAAGCTCGGGAGGAGGGGAAGGCTCAGTTTTTGGACTCTGAGGAAGGGCTACGGCTCCTTGGGTTGGCCCGGGAGAAAGCTCATCAGGCCTTTCTGGGGTCAAAGGAGCTTTACTCTCTGCTCCTTCCCGAGGCTTTGAGATACTACAACTTTGCCTTGGATGAGCATGATAAATGGAGCGTGGCTAATGCGAGTAACCCTAGTGCTATCTTTGATCGGGAACTGACGTTGAAAACTCACCCAGAGCCCGTTTCCTTCATCTACTCCAAGGAGAAAGATAGGATGCATTTGGCAGGAGCTGCGGAATTCACTGAGGATATCCTTTTTGCCTTTCGCTCTGCGTCTGTGGAATCTCATCCAGACCAGAATCTGATTTTAGCCGCTCCTGATCCTTCTCCCTCCCCAACCTTTGCTGGTCTGGGTGAGTTACCTGGCGGGGACCAGCTCGGGGCATTGAATGAAGTGGCTATGGATCAATTAGCAGCTGAGCTAGATGCAGAGCTGGAGGCGGTCCCTGAGGCCTGTAGGGAGTAGATTTTTTGTTGTTCACTCCAGACCTGTTTTTGTTAGCCTGTGTGGCCGGTCTGGATTTGCTTTTTATGAAACTTGTACTAAACTTTTCATTTAATGATAATGTCTTTTTTGTCTTGTTGCAACCTTTTGAGTTTTTAGGGTTTCCTGATTTTCCGGAAACCCTAGTACTTTTGATTCCTTTTAGACGCGCTTTTGTACCTTTAAATATAGGCAAGCTTCCAACATTTTTTCCTGCAAAATCTGTCATGGCCTCTTCTCCTCTTATCGAAAGATTTAAACTTTCTGATTAAATTGTTTCCTTGAAAGAAAAAATTGGCTCTCTGTACCGCCTTCTGGAGAGGAAGAGGCAGAAGAAACGCTTCTACAAGAGAAAATGGGCTGAACTCCAGCAAATTAACCGTCAACTTCAAGAGGAGAAGATGGATCTGGCCGAGTCGGTAAATCGCTTGACTGTTGCCGCCGGCGAAGCTCACGTTCTTGCCGGGCGATCTGACCAGTATCGCCGCCGTCTGCATGAGGCGGAGTGGGAGCTTTGGTGCGTTCGTCGAGCCTTGGCCTCGGATCGAAGGTCTTCACCCAGATGAATGTCTGGGTTTTATCTTTTTTGTTTCCTGCAATTTTATTGTAACCAAGGTTGCTATCCTTCCAGGAAGGTGTGCAACCAGCTTTGTATTTTCCAGCAGTTAGTGAGAAATATGCAGTTTTACGATTATCGTGCGTGTTTTCTCGGTTTTGGACAAATAAATTTTGAATTGATTTATTGCTTGTTCCAATCGCCCCAATTTTAGCTTATATCAGTGCTCTAGCAACTCAAAACTTACCTCATAAGATTTCTTTCTTTGCTTCGTGTAATCTATTTGGCGAATAGGCCAAGAAAATTGAGGCATTAAACCGACAATCAGGTCGGGCAAATTGAGGACATTCGTCCTTAGCCAATTCTGGCTTTCAACCGACAATCAGGCCGGGGAAATTAAGGACATCCGTCCTTAGCCAATTCTGGCCTTCAACCGACAATCAGGTCGGGTAAATTGAGGACATCCGTCCTTAGCCAATTTTGGCTTTCAACCGACAATCAGGCCGGGCAAATTGAGGACATCCGTCCTTAGCCAATTCTGGCCTTCAACCGACAATCAGGTCGGGCAAATTGAGGACATCCATCCTTAGCCAATTCTGGCTTTCAACCGACAATCAAGTCGGGCAAATTGAGGACATCAATCAGTAAGCATTTGGCATATAAGAAGACCTGCAATTTTATTCAATCCAAAAAATAAAAATTTGAGCAATTACAATCATGTATAAAATTTACGTAAGTTGGTGATATTCCAAGCGCGAGAGATCTCTGTCCCATCCAGCTCTTCCAACTTGTAAGCTCCCCCAGCTAAAACCTGAGTGACTCGGAGGGGTCCTTGCCACGTGCCATCTAGCTTTCCTCTGGTTTGTCCCAAATCAGCTCTTTTGAGAACCAGGTCCCCTACTTGGAAGCGCCTCTCTCGAACTATTTTATTGTAAGCCGCTCTGACCCGCCCTCGCGTGTGTTCCATTCGCACCGCCGCTTGGTCTCTCTTCTCCTCCACTAAATCCAGAGCATATTGGATCAATGCTTCATTCTGAGCTTGGCTGTAATTCTGCACTTGATGAGTTTCTAGACTGATTTCTGCAGGGACCACAGCATCCATGCCATATACAAGGCTAAAAGGAGTTTCGCCCGTGCTCTCCTTGGGGTTTGTGCGATACGCCCAAAGTACCGCATTCAGTTCTTCCACCCATTTTCCTCCGAATCTTTCTAATCGTGACTTAAGCCCTTGGACAAGGATACAGTTGGTTACCTCGACCTGACCGTTCGCCTGCGGGTGATATACGGACGTGAAATGCTGTTGGATTTTCATCTTAATGCACCAAGCCTTGATTTTGGCTCCCGTGAACTAGGTACCATTATCCGATATCAACATCCTTGGCACACCAAAGCGACAGACCACGTTTTTCCATAAAAAGCCCATTACCGCTTCTTCTGTTATTTTTGCTAGGGCTTCCGCCTCGACCCACTTGCTAAAATAATCTATGGCTACAATTAAAAATCTTTTCTGGGCGGGGGCCATCGGAAACGAACCAACCAAGTCAATCCCCCATTTTGCAAAAGGGCAAGGAGAGCTCATCGTTAACAGCTCCTCCGCTGGCTGATGAATCCGGGGGGCCATCCTCTAACATTTCTCACATTTTTTTACGAAGACCTCGGCTTCTTTCCTCAATGAGGGCCAAAAATAGCCAGCTCTTAACACCTTACTGGCCTGAGCTCTAGCCCCCATGTGATTCCCACAACAACTCTCATGTATTTCCCTAAGCACTAGAGCTCCTTCTGCCTGGCCTAAGCATCTTAAAAGAGGTTGGCCAAATCCTCGTTTAAACAGCTCTCCTTTAATCAAACAGAATCTGGCAGCTCTGCCTCGTATCTTTGTCGCCTCCTTTTTATCCTCCGGCGTGACCCCTTGATCTAAGTATGCCTTTATAGGGGAGCGTCAGTCCTCTCTTTCCATAACCACGCCAACCTGCTCAGCTCCAAACTCCACATCTGCATTCAACAGAGTGATCCTTCGCTCGTGACAGTCCATGGCCGAGCTGGCTACTTTTGCCAAGAAATCAGCTCATCCATTTTCCTCTCTAGGAATCTGAAGGACTGTTACCTCTTTCATTCCCTTCGCCAAATCCCTGAATTTGGCCAGACACTTCTGCATATTTTCCTCCCTTGTCTCGAACTCTCCACTTATCTGCTTGCAAACAAGCTGTGAGTCCACCTTAACGCATACCTGCTCTGCACCTAGATCTTTCGCCATCTGAATCCCTCTCAAGAGGGCCTCATACTCRGYGGCATTATTAGAGAAYGYTGCATTTAACYGCACRGCGAACTCAGTGGACACSCCTGMTGGATCTACTARRAYGATTCCAGCCCYGCAGCCCTGGTTACAGACARAGYCATCTGTGAARATTGTCCATTCCTCCAACTCTCTAGWAAGACYAGTCATCTCTTGCATGAAATCTGCTAAGGCYTGAGCCTTAATTGCTGTTCTAGMCTCAAATGCAATATCAAATTYKCTAAGCTCTATGATCCATTTGACTAGCCTCCCAGATGCCTCTGGTTTGTCCATTATAATTTTCAATGGAAGGTTGGTTCGCACAATTATAGTGTACGAAAGAAAGTACGGCCGCAACTTACGAGCAGTTCCAACCAGTGCTAGCATCGCCCTCTCCACTTCCACATACCTGATCTCTGCTGCATGCAAGACCTTGCTCCAAAAATATACTGGTCTTTGTATTTTGCCGTCCTCCCTGATCAGGACAGAGCTAACCGCCTGCTATCACACAGACAGGTATAGGACAAGGGGCTCCCCTTGGATGGGCTTCGTGAGCAAGGTCATGCCCGCCAGATGCTCTTTCAGTATTCTAAAGGCCTCTTCACATTCATCACTCCATTGGAACTTATCTTTCTTTCGTAAGGCCTGAAAAAATGGCAAGCTCTTTTCCGCAGACATAGATACAAACCTACTCAGGGCATTGATCCGTCCAGCCAAGCATTGCATCTCCTTCACATTTTTAGGCGCGTGAAATTCCATAATGGCCCTCACCTTTTCGGGATTAGCTTTAATACCCTTTTCTTTGACCATATATCCTAAAAATTTTCCAGCTCTGACCCCGAACGCGCACTTCTTAGGGTTAAGCTTCATCTTGTACTTTCGCAGGGTACCGAAGGTTTCCCTCAAATCGTCCATGTTTATGTTAAGAGTAACACAACCAATATAAAACAAAAAATAGCAAGGAGAACAGCAATAAGATAGCAGAAACGAGTGGGAAAAAGTGCTTAACTTTTATTCCTCAAAATCAGTTCGGATCGGCCTTAGCCGGACCCTTTTTACAGGTGCTTGACCTTGAAATACAAGCTTTCTCTCTCTAAAGCTCTCTATGTTTCTCTCTCTAGAAAATTGGGGATCCCCCTCTCTCTCTCTCTTGGAGAGGCTATTTATAGTTTTCCATCGAAACCCTAATTAAACACCTGGCACTCTCTCATTGGCTTTCTGAAAATATCTATTCTCATACCCCCGGCCTCAGTGCCGATCTCAAACATTTCCGCCGACTTAAAACCGAACTCAAATGTTTCTCAACTCGAACCTATCTGGATTCACTAGTCAAATATCGTTGTTTGAACCCGTTAGGACCGCCGACCCGCGGGAGACAAGGTGGCCCAGACGTCGTACCTCCTTGGGAGGAACCCGACCTGATCGGTGGGATATTTGTGCCCGGCAGCTCGGCTCCTCTAGCATATGGACTTTACAGACACAAAGGGGATTGACGCGAGCTGGATATTTGCTCGGAGCGGTGGCCGAGCTCAGTAGGTCGGCGAGGCCCTGGGGCGGCACCCGGCGCAGGAATCCGGCAGTCGCGTGCGGCACCTGGCGGGAACCTCAGCTCGGCATGGTGCCGAGCTCGCGAGGCCCTGGGCGGCACCCGGCGCAGGAATTCGACAGTCGCGTGCGGCACCTGGCGGGAACCTCAGCTCGGCATGGTGCCGAGCTCGCGAGGACCCTGGGCGGCACCCGGCGCAGGAATTCGACAGTCGCGTGCGGCACCTGACGGGAACCTCAGCTCGGCATGGTGCCGAGCTCGCGATGCTCTGGGCGGCACCCGGCGCCGGGATTCGGCAGTCGCGTGCGGGCACCTGGCAGGAACCTCAGCTCGGCATGGGGCCAAGCTCTCGATGCTCTGGGCGGCACTCGGCGCAGGGATTCGGCAGTAGCGTGCGGCACCTGGCAGGAACCTCAGCTCGGCATGGTGCCGAGCTCGCGATGCTCTGGGCGACACTCGGCGCAGGGATTCGGCAGTCGTTGGGGAGATTGGCACCCGGGATGGAAATCAGCTCGGCATGGCGCCGAGTCTATGAGGCTCTGGGTGGCACCCCGGGGCAGGAATTCGGTCGACGAGGAGATGATTAGCACCTAGGGTGAACCTCAGTTCGGCCTCGCCGACATTAAGCCGTTCTTTCTGACCCGCAGAATCCATCCGGCTCGGATCCACTTCCGGGAGATACCGACCATCAACAGTCCACATGCGATACTGCCTTCGTGCTTTTGACTAGCATATCGTCGACATAGACCTCCATGTTTCGGCCGAGCTGGCTTTTGAACATTTTGTCCATCAATCGTTGGTATGTAGCACCTGCATTTTTAAGGCCAAAGGGCATGACCACGTAGCAATACGTCCCCTTCGGGGTTATAAAGCTGACGCGCTTCCAGTCCTCTCTAGCTAGCCTGATCTGGTGGTATCCCTGTGAGGTGTCCATCATGCTCAGGAGCTCGTAGCCAGAGGTGGAGTCAACGAGCTGATCAATCCTTGGCAGGGGGTAATGGTCCTTCGGACAGGCGCGGTTTAAATCTCAGATTTCAATGCACATTCGCCAATCATCTGTCTTTGGGACCAACACCGCGTTAGAAAGCCATTCTGGAAATTGTATTTCCTGAATATGTCCCGCCTTCAAGAGCTTTTCGACCTCTGCCTCTATGATAGCTTCTTTCTCTGGGCCAAAATTACGCTTCTTTTGCTTGACTGGCTTCACGTTTGGGCGAATATTGAGGCGATGTTCAGTGACCTCTGGGTCGATCCCCACCAAGTCTTGGGGAGACCAAGCGAAAACATTCGCGCTTTCTCTTAGCAGCGTCACCAGGTCTGTCAAGACTTCTGGGCTAAGCGTCGCACCCACACGGAGAGTTCGACTCTCATCGCCTGGAATGACTTCCACCAGCATCAACCCTTCCTCTCTTCTTACCAGCTCTTGCCGTGGCTGTTCTACTCGAGGCCTTTTACTTATCCTCTCTTCCTCACTATTCCGCCGAATGCATTCAACATACGTCTGGCGCGATGCATATTGATATCCTCTCACCTCACCAATTCCTTCCTCAGTAGGGAATTTCATTTTCATATGAAAGACCGAGATTACAGCTTGGAACTGACTTAACGAGGGTCGGCCAAGCATGGCGTTGTAGGAGGACGGCGCGTCTACCACCAGGAAACGCACCATCCTAGTTACGCGATACGGCTCTTCTCCTAAAGTCACAAGGAGCCTAACCGCTCCTATTGGCTTCAGGGCACCCCCTGCAAATCCTACCAAGGAAGTAGTCACCTCCTCGAGCTCGACATCCAACTTCAGTTTTTTAAAGCAATCAAAGAACAGGATGTCCGCAGAGCTCCCTGTGTCCACAAAAATTCTCCGTACGTTGTAGTTGGCGATAGTGGATGTTATGACCAGAGCATCCATAATTGGAGCCAGGATGCCATCGCAGTCCTCTGAACCAAAGCAGATGTTCGGTGCAGATGCCAATTGCCCGACTTCTTGAGATGTCCTGACCAGGTCCTTGGCAGCCCTGACGTAACTATGCTGGGTTCTCTTAGAGTGCTCATCCAACTCTCCTCCTGTGATCATTTGAATTTCTCCGTGAATGACCTGGGCTTGATCAGATCTTCTTCCTCCTGTTCGCACCCTATCCTGATCACCTCTACCTTGCTAAAACCGGTCATAATTCTTATTACCAGACCTGGACTCTTCTTTCCTCATTCGTACATACTCTTTCAAGTGTCCGGCCTGGACCAACCTCTCCAACTCGTCTTTTAGATGGGTGCACTGGTCAGTGTCATGCCCATACTCGTTGTGGAAGCGACAGAAACGATCAGATATTTCTTTTCTGGGCCTCTGCGAGTAGGTCTTCGGCCACTTCAGGTATGGATGCTTCTCAATTGCCTGTAAGATTTCACCCTGTGGGGTTGCCGAAGGAGTGTATTTATCAAAGCGAGGCCTCCCTCCAGACAGGTCTGGCCTAAGCTTTTTCACAGATCCTCTTTTCTCGCGATCATGCCTCTCTCTCTTCCTTTCTCCCTCATCCTTGATCTTCAGGGCCTCCTCCAAGTAAATATACTTCTCAGCTCGCTCCAAAAGCTCCCCAAACTTTATCGCTGGTTTAACAACCAGCGACTGAAAGAACTCTCCTCTTCTCAAACCTTGTGCCAAGGCATTCACCAACAGCTCCTCAGACGCCGAAGGCACCTCCAGTTTAGCATTTGTGAAGCGATTAATGTAAGCGCGCAGGCTCTCCCCTTCCTTTTGCTTGAGGCTGAACAGCTCTAGAGGCATCTTCTGGTACTTCCTGCAGCTCGTGAACTGATGCAGGAAGGTTGAGCTGAACTCGTCGAAGTTGCTGATAGACTTCGGCGGCAATTGGCTAAACCAGAGCTGAGCTGTTTTCGTGAAAGTCATTGGAAAGACTCTGCACATAATCGCATCCGAAAACTTATGCAGGGCTGCTGCAGTCTCAAATCGGCTCAGATGATCCCAGGGGTCTGTGGTCCAATTGTATTCAAACCCCAGTGACCTGTAGGAGGTCGGAACATCATCGCGCATCACTTCTTCCGTAAATGGCGTGCCCCTTCTTGCCGGAATCGCACCACCAGTCGTCATCTTCTTCTTAAAATCTCGTACCTCCTTCTGCAAACTCTGCATTTGCTCCACCAAGTTCGGATTAACCTAACTAGATGTCTCACTGTCGGAGGTGGAATAGCGTTCATCTCTATCTCGGAGCGGAGTTCGCTCGGCAGCCTGATTACGCAGCGGCTCAGTCTCTGTCAATGGGACCGTTCGATCTGGCCGCGCCTCGGACAGCGGAGTGGACATCGCGGCGAATGTTTTCTCCACAGCTGCCTCCACGGCTTTGCCGATTAGCTCAGATAGATGCCTGAGGAAAGCGTCATTCAACAGACCTTCGGCAGCAGGATGTGGTTCGCCTGAGGGGGGCGGCGCGGCACCCGTCCTAGTTGTTGTTGATGTTTCGGCCTCTCCTGGCCTTGTTGTTAGCGGTTCAGCCGACCGTGGCATACCCCACGGCGCGGCGGAGCTGGGAGTTCCGCCGAGCTCTCCCACCAAATTTCGTCGCAGTCCGTCTGAAGCCATGAAAAATTCCTCACGTCTTAGCTTGATTCCCTTCCCACAGACGCCGCCAATTATTTCCACCCAAGAAATGACCAACGTCCATAACGACGTCTGAAACACGAACACCTCCCAGACCTGCACCACAAACACGAGTTAGAAAGGACCACCGATGGTTTTCCGATGGAAACCTCTCCGATGCTTAAGTCAGTAAGCGTTTAAGGTGTTTTCCAAGAAAAGAAGATGGAATGCTCAAAGAATGACATACCTCTCTCAGCCTTGAGGCTGAGGTATTTATAGCTTCTCATAGTGGGGGGACCCCAGCCGGGATCTTGGAGGCACGTGCCGCGAATCTCGGGCCGTTAGGCAACAAACTCTGACAAGTGGTCCCACTTGTCTTTCTACTAGAAACTTAGAGAACAGGTCTTTCCTATTCCAGGTCTTCCTTGTGACTCTTTTGGTTCTACTAGAAACTTAGAGAACAAGTCTTTCCTATTCCAGGTCTTCCTCATGACTCTTTTGGTTTCAGTACCAGGCCTGGCTCTTGATCAAGTCTTCCTTATTTCTAACTGTTCACCGAACAACCCTGGGCTCTTGACCAGGTATTTCCATTATAACAGAGCTGTTTTACTAATCCTCTTTGTCGACAGGGACTACTTTCAAACCAGATCTACCCCAATCCAGATCTGGTATATATATTACCCTATCAGTTGATTAACATTCAATCAACTAATTTACAAAAAGTAATTCAAAATCAACAACAATTATCAGCTACTAAAATCAGTTCAAATCAATCAGACCCCAATCAATTTTTTAAAAAAGCACTAGAAATATTAAAATAGCTATTTTGGAATTTAAAAATTACTTCAATGTGATAAATTAACTCCTTATAAATGTATGATAAATAGTTTTTAGTAGTTGGAATAAAACTGAATTAGGGAGTTTCTACAATAGGGAGCGACATAAGTATGGAGTCTGATAAAGTAAAGTGAGATAGAGAGTAAAAAAAAAATAGAGAGAATTGTTTTATGAAGTAAGAATTAGGGAATTTGGTAGAGATTTTGTTGGAGTTAGTCTTACTCCAAACACCACAGTGAGCCACCGCCACATCCGCGCTCCGCTGCCGCACCTCAAGTTCAAGGTATTTTTGACTTGATCCTAAAATTAGTTCGGTTCAATTGTTTGGAATTTGATCTGTTTAATTTGAACCCCTGTAGCAGAATTGGAGTCCAGTATTTTAATTTGTAGGTTTATTTCTTTAAATACTCCTGCTCCTACTTTGAATTATCTTTTATTCTTCGTTTTGTATCTACTCTTCCTGGGCAACTCATGTAGAGGCAAAAGAAAGGAAAAGTATGTCGGGCCAGCCCAGCACCATTTTCCCAAAATTTCAAATGAATGTATATTTTTCAGGAAGATAAAACTCGTCTGGGTTGCAGAGAAGAGAAGAATATCCCCCGACACATCACCTACTGAGTTGCCAAGCACCAAGAGAAGACAAACCTCTGTATCAGGAATTTCAGACCCCTCTCGGATTACTCAACTTGTCAATGTATGAAATTTTTGTTTTCTTTTGCCTTTGTTAATTTCAGAATGATTGGTCATTTCCACTCAAGATACTTAAAATGTTATTATCATGTCGAACATATCAACTGGATTATTAGTAACTATAAAGTTTTCCACTATAATTTCTCGCCGGTTTGTTCATTAAATTTTTATCCAATTTTTAGCTTCCTCGAAAATTGCTTGTAAAACAATGCAAATGGTTTGTGGGAGGTGCTCAAAAATTGCTAGACACAAAGATTTTGTGCAGATGGCAAAAGAGCTTCTGTTATCGGTTCAAGGTGATGGAGCTGAACATCTTCTGTCACTGCGAATTCGGCATAACCAGCTGCTTTAAAATCATTAAAACGGGTAATTTCTAGTATAACGTTTACGTGGGCACAAACTGTCACTTCGAATAGGTTTATCATTATCATTTTACAGTATCAGCTCATGCCCGCCATTAAGGAGACTTTTCCTCATGAGGATCAACAAATTGAAGAACGGATGGCTCGTATAATTAATGGAACAGTCAGCTTATTCGTTTGCTTCTAAAGGTGATGATGCATTTCTGGTATACTAACGCTATTTGAGGAACAAACTATCACCTAAAATAGGAGTTCTCATATTAATTTTGTTACAGCAAGAACGTGTGATCCACAAGATAGAGAGATACTTTGATGTATCTTGTCAGCAACTGCGTGAGACACTAACACCTCTTATCAAGGATCATCTCCCAACGAGGGATATTTTATGAGAGAGTGAAGCTTCTAGTGTCAGGTTGTTTCCTTCTCCAAAAAAGGCTATGAAAAGCATCCCTATAAGAACTCAATAGTTATTTATATGATTTTAGGTTTGATGGTGCAATGGGATGTGGTGGTTCTGTTGGAAAAAAAACTGTCAGATATTCCTATAGTCAAGATGATATGAAGTTAAGATTCCCAAGTATTTCGTACACTTTAATATGAAAAGTAGTGATTGATTTGCATGGTACTTGGGTAGTTGAGGATTTTCAAGATTTCTCTACTTTTGTAGTTGATTATTGTCGATCCCGGGTATCATACTTCTGAAATTCGGTCTAATAAGACTCCTGAAGATTTATTTGTTGATGATTATTAGTTTTAAATTTGATCTTGCAAATGAACGAATCTTCAGGTAGAACCTACATCTACATCTGAAGGTCGAGCTTCCATGGAGCCTTCTTCTTATACACTGGATGCATTGATGCCAGATCCCTATCTCATTAATCAACTTCTTCATGTCCTTACCAAACAAACTAAAAGCAACTCGTCATCATTTGTTTAAAAATACATATGAGTATAGAAAGAAGCACTAAAGGTTTTTTTTTTGTGTGTGCGCGCGCCACTTTGACATCATATTCATGCAGGATGCATCCTTCAAGGATGTGGCATAGAAAATACAATGCGAGCCTCGTGCTGTTAAGTTTGCAGATTTTGTTTTGGATTGTCTCGCATTTGCCTGATTCTGATGAACGATATATCCCATGCTTGGTGATTGTAAGAATGACGAATAATGACCAATGAATTACCACGAATGAATTGAAAATAGTGATGAACCCAACTTAWAACGATGMCCATATAGGTTKAAAATGTGTAATTAATGGTTCTATARTAAAAGATACCTCCTCCCGATTTGGAGACTCGAGTCATTTTTTACACCAATAAATAATAATTTCTCCTTCAGAGGCACCAACGCAAGTTCTACTAAACCAAACCAAGATAGATTGGCATTGGAGTGTGTTTTCTTACAAGAAATTTTCTGTGAAACTTCAGAAGCTAACGCAATGTTAGCAGACTGCAATGATTTTCAAATAAAAAGTAAATAATACTAATGTCTACTGCAATTATTTTTTCAGCGTGAAATAAGAAACACCATTCAAGAAAATCGATGTCCGTAATTTCTATATTGGGTCTCATGTTCAAACCTGGATATTTCTCGGGGTCCTGTCGTGACCAAGAATTATATAACTGTTAATTTTTATAATTTAATTTTAATCATACAATTAATATCAAAATATATTATAACCCATTTACTGTGGGTTACTAAATTTGAATTACAATTTTTATTGGGTGGAGATTCCATTTTATGATTTTTAAAAATATCTTTTGAAATACAAGCAAATATATTGATATTTCTGCATTCAACTAGTTTAATGGGATTGATTTTATACCAATGACTTTTAAGAGTTTTTAATATTATAATATTAAATCATTTGAAATTGTCCTATATAAACACATGAATCATTTGTATCACTACAAAAAAACTCATATTCTTATTAATATCATTTCTTATAATTTACATAAGATTTCATACAAGATTTCAAACATTCTTTTTCATTATATTACAAAAAAATAGTAATATATATTTTATAAAAATAATAACATTCTTTCATCTGAGATATATCATCTACAAAAAAAAACTCATATTCATACTAATATCATTTCGCATAATCTACTTTGATAAATATTTGTATATAAAATATATTTCTTATATATATTTAACTTATTCCATATTTTTTATGATTTATTTTATTATTTTATAATATTTTTATATTTTTCTTATTATTAAATATTATTTAGGATTCATAATATTTTAATCCAATTTTAAATTATTTTAGGATTTATTTTATATTATTTATAATACATAGGTTTTTTGTGATGTTTTTTAATTTTAATTTAATATATATATATATATATATATATATATATATAATTTAAATATAATTTTTTGTATTTATTTAGTTGGTTTTATAATTTTTTAAAATTTATATTATAATTATTATATTTTTATTGGTTAAATGTTGATTTGATAATAATATAATTATGTTGATATAAATTATTTCTAAAATAAAAAATACTACAAATTGCGAGTAAAGTACAACTAGATTATTCAATTGTTGATGTGATTAAATTATGACTAATGATAAATTTTGGGGTACCTGATGACAAACAAGTACAAAGGTAACGATTATTAGAAAAGACTAAAGTTATTTATAAGATCTTCACTTTATCTTTGAATACAAAAACTAAACAATGACATACACGCAGTGATTTGTAATAACGTGACTAATATGATTGTTTCGCGAGTAACTAAATAGAGAGCTTGAAACTATTAGCATATGATGATAACAAGTTAAACTATAATTAGACTTATAATGTAGTCTGCAAAAAGTTATTTCATAATATATAAATGTGGAGTTATTTACATTTGATTTGTTTTAGGGTGGGAATATACGTACCCCTTCTATTTATGAGTTCACCCCAATAAAAGAATATATCAACAAAAATGTCAAATCACCCCCCCTCCCAAACACCTAAATACATCATTTTCTCCAACCATTCATCACCACTCAAACTTTGCCATTAGCCCATCACACCATTGTCGCCACCATCGAACAAGAAGAAGAAAAAACGGTGATGGGTGGTGAAAGGTAAGTGATGGATTTGAGCCGCATGGGGTAAGAAACAAATGCAAAATAGGGGTGTTTGTTTCTGGTTCTTGAATAAAACTCATGTGTTCGAATTTCTTGATCGAACAATACAACATTGTTCGGAAAAAAAGAATCGAACAACCCTTTTTTAGCCAAAAAAGGGCGTTCATGTTAATTTTTTGAACATATGTTTTGTGTACAGATCAATTCTTTAAACATGTGTTTTGTATTCAAATCGATTTTTTGATATATTTTGTATTCGAAAATCTGATTCGAACGATATTTTTTCAAGGCATCTTTTTTCTTTTATATTTTTTCAATGGCACGACTGCCATGGCGGCGGTGGCAGCTTATTTCTGTGCGCATATTTTTTTATATTCTTCAATAGCCGGCGGCCATGGCGGTGGCGGCGATGATGGACGGCGACTGGAATGGTGGTGAAGAGTTGAAGGAGATGACGTATTTGGGGGTGTGTAGGGTTTAAAGGTAATGTTGACATTTTTGTGATAACATTTTTAGTGGGGTGCGTATATCCGCACCGTTTGATTTAAATTTGCTTATATTGACCAATAATCGTGACGTGAGTATTTTAAGTTATTATATTACATTAATAAATTAATAATATTACATTTACATTGAATGAATTACACCATTCATTTTAATTTTCTTCGTGCATCGCACGGGTTAAGCACTAGTTATGTATACAGACTGAAGTGTAAGTGTCAATTAATTATTTTTAAAAAAAATATGAGAATTAAGCTAATGGCATACAACAAGTACGGTGCGTACTAACAAATTGTAGGTGCATTTATTTTTACTACTTTAATTGATTTAATTTTATTATAATATAAACGAACATTAATTATGTAAGTTATGTGGTGGTATAATTTTGTTATATATTTTATGTTTAAATAGTAAGCAATATTTGAATTTTTTCAGTCAATTTAGTTCCACAATGGCGAGCATTGTCACTGCATTTAATAATTATAGGGATAAATTTGGCGAAGAACATTTATATGTTATGAAGAAGACGCCATTTTACCTTCTCTTCAAGTGCTTATACCATATGTATATTTCTATACTGGATGTCAGCATTCTAACATATGGGTGACATTTGTATAAAATGGCTTGTTCATTATGCCATATGCTGATGTGGACCAATTAAAATTCTCCAAAAATAAAGTGTCGGCCTGTGGTTCATAGGGGTCTATTTTGGAGTAGGCCAAAATTTTGACCAGGTATAAATAATATTTTTTTTTTATTTTTGTTAATAATTTTTTCCCAAGATAAAACTCTCTTTTTTTACACGCCTCCGGTCGATCTCTCTCTCTCTTTTTATCCCTCACAACCAAGGTTCAAAAAGGCGTGAGGTGTAGCATGGCGGTAAGGTCAAGTTTCAAGCCTTGAAAGCCTAGGCGCACTTAGGCGAAGCTTAGGCATGAAAAAGCATTGTCAATTTTTTTTATTATCTTTTTATTATATTTTTAAAATTAGTAAAAAAATATATATATTTAACAAAATTGTCTACATATTTCTCGGTATAGTTAGTTAAATACTAATTATTTATACAAAATCAACGTGCTATTAACGGTCTCATGTAAGAGAATCATACTTTGCAAATCATAAATTATACTTTTAATGTATAAAATCATACTTTGCAAAACAACAATTCACACTTTTTTGAAAAGTATGAATTTCACAATAAAAATATGATATTTTACTGTGAAGGTTTGATCGTCTTCATAAGACGCTCTTACAATAGTTTTTGTGAAATATTAATTATTTGATCATTTTTTGATGTCATATAGATTTTGTAATGTTTGGCTAAATTTTAAAAAAAAAAAATCAAGTTACTCATCTAAAAAACATGCGCCTTTTCACGCCTAAGCGGTCAACAAAACAGATTGACCGCCTTTTTACACGCCTAGGCACTAGGCGAGGAATTTTTCCCGTGCCTCGCCGCCTTTTAGAACACTGATTGTGATTGATATTTTAATGTGTTAGGTGCTCAGTTGTTGTGTTGTAGATTTTTTTTGTTGTTGTAACTATTTTTAATTTAATAAAATTATGAATATTTTGTGAATAATTAGTTTTCAGTTTGTGTTTTTTATCTCGAAATTTTGTGATTCAATCTCCTTAATATGCGAAGTGAATATCCATGATTTTGTTATTTTGAGATTGTTACAAATATTGATTGTCATGTTATTTATGAGCGACGCATATCCAATTATGCGATTCTGTATTAAACGTATTCATGATTATGTATCCATGTTTCTTTTTTGTTTATATTTCTTTTTAGATGAAACATATTGAAAAAATGACGGAGATGGTTTTTGCGATGATATTACAAATGAAAGTGCTGCTGATATGAGTAGTGAACAGAGCTGGATGCTTAGATCTTTGTCCGAGTCGAGTGTGGCTTGTGTTACTACTGACTTTGCGATGCAGAATGTTTGCGGCTCCTGGCACCAGGTGGGATGCAGATTCGCGTGCTTCACAGGTATATATGTTGGTTGATTCCTTTTTCAATTTGACTAAAAATAATTAAGTTTTATATAGGAGATTAGTTTGTGTGAAAGAGAATTTGTTTTAATTCTGAAACAAATTGATCATTAGTTAAAAGGCAAATACTTGGGTGAGACCGGTGAAGTGTAATTTTTCTCGTGGTTCAAAAGATTTGAAAGTTCATTTGGCTCGGTATTATCGGAAATCGATTCAATTGTAGAATTCAAAGTATTTCAAGCTTGGAAAATAAAAGGAAAATAAAAATAAAATAATTAAAATAGCTAAACTAAACTAGAAAATGAAAGTGCAAGTTGGTCGGATGCCTCGGTCGTATGCCTTAATTGAAAATGCAAGGAATTAATAAAAACAAGCAAAAACAAGCATTGTTTCATCGAGTACTACCATGCATGCATAAGGTACAACCATGCATGAAAACTCAAATAAAGCAAATTACCAAAAATTGAAAGCACCAATAGAAAGAGCAAGGAAAGTTAACATGAAAGTTCGAAACTTGGAGGAAAACAACGAAGAACGAAGAGTAGATCTAGGATTCAATTTAAAACTATGCATGGAAACTTAATTCAAAATAAAGCATAAGTAAAACTCAAAATCATGATGATTCAAGGCTTGATCTACAGTCTAGATGTGTCACTCATCCATAATTCATAGACAAATCACAAGTTTCATCATGGAATCAAGTAGCTAAGGCAAAAAGCATAATTGAAGAACATGCATGAAAATGAAGAACAAAGCTTGAAAGTAAAAGGAAAGCTTACTAAAATTAAATGGAGAATCCCAAACTTGAATTACAAATAAAAATGCTAATCCAAAGGAGTATTTGGATTCTTCTTGAGCTTACAAACCCAAGGGAATTGCTTGAAAATTAAATCCAAAACCTAAGAGAGAGAAAGTAGATCTAGAGAAGAATGAGAGAAAATTCATTCCCAAGCCTCATGCAAGAGTTGGGGAAAGAGTGGATNAGGAAAGCTTACTAAAATTAAATGGAGAATCCCAAACTTGAATTACAAATAAAAATGCTAATCCAAAGGAGTATTTGGATTCTTCTTGAGCTTACAAACCCAAGGGAATTGCTTGAAAATTAAATCCAAAACCTAAGAGAGAGAAAGTAGATCTAGAGAAGAATGAGAGAAAATTCATTCCCAAGCCTCATGCAAGAGTTGGGGAAAGAGTGGATTTTTTTTGGGGTTAAAAATTGGGTTTATATAGCTATTAGTAGGGGCAAAATCATAAATCCGCGCTAATTCCCGGACTTCCAGTCGATCGACTGTTAGTGGCCAGTCGATCGACTGAGGTCGATCGACAGTAAGCAGTCGATCGACTGCTTCTTGGAGAAGTGTCGATTTTTGGGAAATCTCTGGAATTTGGTCGATCCTTGAGCAGTTCAGTCGATCCGGGAGAGGCGGTCGATCGGCTACCAGTCGATTGGGCAGCAAGGAGTCGATCGACTGGTTCTTGAAAAGGAGAGGAAGTCCCTGGAATTTATTCGATTTTCAACATTTCAGTCGATTCTTGAAAGGGCAGTCGATCGACTGCCAGTCGATCAGGCAGTCGATCGGTAGCTTTTCAGTCAATCTCGGCTTCTTCCGGCATGGTTTTTTCGTTTCGGCACGGATTTTGGACTTTAAGGTCTTGAGTCGATCTTGGACACCTCACAATGCGACTCAAAGCAACTCTAACTCCCTTGGCCACCTACAACATAAGAATTTGGACTCAAAAACCTCATGATTTATCATTGCAACACACCAATTAATCTCAAACTTACAAATGATAGAATAATCTAAAATCTTAACAAAATAAGACTCAAACTACTACAATTAACGCTATACTCTAACTAGAAACACAAGATAAAATGCCACAATTACATGCAAAACAACTACCCCACACTTATTGGTTTGTTCGCCCTCGAACAACGAAAAGAATCAAGAGTGTACATGCAATGAACACTTCATATAAGGAGAAAAATCCTTGTGCTTGTCCTCATTATTATGGTGATAGTATCAACATAAACTCGCTATTTTCATGCATTGCTCGTATTACCCTTTATCAAAAGCAAGCCAAATCAATGACTTCCTCCCAAAGGGAATTTTGGATGGTGTTCGCTCAATTCGCTCAAGTGTATATAGGACGTGTTTACGCTCAAGTCGGTCAATACATGCACCTTGTCAAGATTTCACAAATCAAACGCTCGAAATTGCTCAAGTACATGACCAAGTAAGAATCGAAAGAGGTCTTTATTATGGGTTGTAATGTTGGCTCTTTGGTAAGGTATGAAACATTTGGATTTAGTGGCTAACACACGATCAAACGTGATCAATA
>BMAC01001208.1:19710-33220 GCA_014905375.1 Phtheirospermum japonicum | reverse complement strand
GTAAAACGAGGGATTGGAAGGACAAGTAAGGGCCTCATGCCCAACCATCCCACAAGACAAACAAGGAGGCTCCGGGTTGGGACAAGATAGCTTCGCAATTTGAGCCTCCAATGCCGCAATTTTCTTATCCGTTTCAATTTTCTCGGAAGAACACGATTCCATCACTTCGTTAGCACTAGAATATAAAGCACGGGAAGATTTTCGCTTGGAATTCTCGGCCAACTCGCATATAACTCGGTGGAGTGTTTGAGGGGAATGAATCGTCATGTTGCCACCCGCTCTTGTGTCGACCATATATTGATATTGCGGGTCCAACGCTTCATAGAAGGTTTGCATCAAAAGGTCCTTCGGAAAACGACAATGAGGACAACTCTCGGTAAGATCTTTGAAACGAAACCAAGCGGAGTGAAACGGCTCATTTTTCATTTATTTGAAAGACATGATCTTAAGTCGGACTTCGTTCGTTCGCTCCATGGAATAGTAATTGTCGAGGAAGACTTTTGAAAGCGTCGCCCATGTACGGATGGAGTTAGAGGGAAGACCCATGAACCATGATAGAGCTTTGTCTTGGAGGGCATATGAAAAACATCGTAGTTTGAGATTGTCCAAGCTCATCATGTTTGGATGATGAAAGCTTGAAACATGCCATTGGAATTGTCATATGAATTCAAGAGGGTCCTCCTTAGCAAACCCATGGAAAATCGGGAGACGTGCAAAGTCGAGAGAGCGGATATCAATGGCCATAACCTCGGGGGGAAGATAAATACAAGATGAGATATTAGTCCCCACGAAGGCTTGGCTCACCTCCTTCATCGTACGGACGGGCGGAAGAGGCGGAGTACTCGGATCATAACCCCCAAACATTGCATACTCTCTATCGATTTCATCTTCGTACTCAAGACCGGCATCACAAAAATCAAAACCATAATTATGCTCATACGGATACACTCTCGGAGGTGGAGTCGGTTGACGCACGGGGGGAATACCAAATGGGCCGCGGGTCGTGCTCGGCATATTCGAAACATGAGGAGAGGTTTTATAACCAAGCGGGCCGGGATTCGGGGCTCCAAAATCGTCGAATGATCCATCATACCCGACATGGTTTGCACCATGCCCTCCCATGTCGGGTCGTTCAAAGCCTTGAGAGCCCGGGATAACGCGGTTTGCACCATGCCCTCCCACGTTACCCAATCCATCCGAACCACCACCATTCCCAACATGGTTTGCACCATGCCCTCCCACGTTGGGAACTAAACCTCCGCCAAAAGAGTTGGGAAATGAAGCCATACCTTGGGGTCGGCCCGAGGCGTGCGCATGAGCGGGAAACCCATTCCCTTGATACTCGATAGCTTCTTCCGAAAGAGATGGGGGTGCGGGGTTCGACGGCCCATCATTGATGTTTGTGAGATGCTCCCATCCAGGCTCGGGTGATTTTGAACTTGGAGGATCGGCCCGGAGAGGAGAGGTCGTGCCGGGATTAGGAATAGTAGTCGTCATCTCGGGAATAGAAAGCAAAGAGTGCCTCAAACGTCGTAGTCGCTCGGGAGTCGAAATGTAAGGAGCTAAGTCGTGGCCAAGTGAACGACGACCTTGCATGCACTCAAAGGAAACGTCAAATACCAAGGAAGCTAAAAACACAATGAAATAACAATTAAAACGAAGGCCTTAACCAAGCCGAGCCGCAACAGCGCCATTTTGAAGTGTAGTTTTTCTCGTGGTTCAAAAGATTTGAAAGTTCATTTGGCTCGGTATTATCGGAAATCGATTCAATTGTAGAATTCAAAGTGTTTCAAGCTTGGAAAATAAAATGAAAATAAAAATAAAATAATTAAAATAGCTAAACTAAACTAGAAAATGAAAGTGCAAGTTGGTCGGATGCCTCGGTCGTATGCCTTAATTGAAAATGCAAGGAATTAATAAAAACAAGCAAAAACAAGCATTGTTTCATCGAGTACTACTATGCATGCATAAGGTACTACCATGCATGCATAAGGTACAACCATGCATGAAAACTCAAATAAAGCAAATTACCAAAAATTGAAAGCACCAATAGAAAGAGCAAGGAAAGTTAACATGAAAGTTCGAAACTTGGAGGAAAACAACGAAGAACGAAGAGTAGATCTAGGATTCAATTTAAAACTATGCATGGAAACTTAATTCAAAATAAAGCATAAGTAAAACTCAAAATCATGATGATYCAAGGCTTGATCTACAGTCTAGATGTGTCACTCATCCATAATTCATAGMCAAATCACAAGTTTCATCATGGAATCAAGTAGCTAAGGCAAAAAGCATAATTGAAGAACATGCATGAAAATGAAGAACARAGCTTGAAAGTAAAAGGAAAGCTTACTAAAATTAAATGGAGAATCCCAAACTTGAATTACAAATAAAAATGCTAATCCAAAGGAGTATTTGGATTCTTCTTGAGCTTACAAACCCAAGGGAATTGCTTGAAAATTAAATCCAAAACCTAAGAGAGAGAAAGTAGATCTAGAGAAGAATGAGAGAAAATTCATTCCCAAGCCTCATGCAAGAGTTGGGGAAAGAGTGGATATTTTTTTGGGGTTAAAAATTGGGTTTATATAGCTATTAGTAGGGGCAAAATCATAAATTCGCGCTGATTCCCGGACTTCCAGTCGATCGACTGTTAGTGGCCAGTCGATCGACTGCTTTGGAGAAGTGTCGATTTTTGGGAAATCTCTGGAATTCGGTCGATCCTTGAGCAGTTCAGTCGATCCGGGAGTGGCGGTCGATCGGCTACCAGTCGATTAGGCAGCAAGCAGTCGATCGACTGGTTCTTGAAAAGGAGAGGAAGTCCCTGGAATTTAGTCGATTTTCAACATTTCAGTCGATTCTTGAAAGGGCAGTCGATCGATTGCCAGTCGATCAGGCAGTCGATCGGTAGCTTTTCAGTCGATCTCGGCTTCTTCCGGCATGGTTTCTTCGTTTCGGCACGGATTTTGGACTTTAAGGTCTCGAGTCGATCTTGGACACCTCACAATGCGACTCAGAGCAACTCTAACTCCCTTGGCCACCTACAACATAAGAATTTAGACTCAAAAACCTCATGATTTATCATTGCAACACACCAATCAATCTCAAACTTACAAATGATAGAATAATCTAAAACCTTAACAAAATAAGACTCAAACTACTACAATTAACGCTATACTCTAACTAGAAACACAAGATAAAATGCCACAATTACATGCAAAACAACCGGTCTCTTCATATTTTACCTGCCCATTCATCCACCCGACTACCCATCTGCCCCACCCCGCCCCGACCCACCATATCAGTAATAAAAAAAATAGAACCAAGAACCAGTAGCAGTTTATCTTCCCTCTCTGTTAACGGGATGACTTTCCTCCAACGTCTATGATTTTCGATCATAATACTAACACGCTCGTTGTGCTCTAATTTCCGATGGCTAGCAGGTAATGATATGATGATCAAAAAAAAATTCTTTGCCTGCTATGATGTTCAATTTTTATTTTTTTTTGGTATTCAAAATTTTATTTATTTGTCATTGCATTTCTCGTCGGGATTCTAGTTATCCCATGGTTTGAGTTTCTTATTCTCTTTGGTTAGTTGACAATTTTCAGATGGACTCGGTTTCGATCCATAAATTGGATCCACAATATTTTTAATTTTTGTTTTAATTTTCAGCTGGACTCTGTAATTGTGGTCGGATCGAAGATGAACTATAAGTGTTTGATAAAATGACTGAGAAGAACGCTGCATTAGTGGATGTGGCTTTTTTCCCACCAACCCCACAATCTTCAGAGTCGACAATGACTTACGCTACAGGAATGAAAAGCTCTACGATACCAAAATACTCTTAACTGACCCTTTTCACTACCGCGGAGACCATCTCCAGAAGCTGCAGCAGCACAAAATTCATGTACCTGAAATGTTCGATGAAATGCTGCAAAAAGTCCAGCATTGATAAATACGTCATAACACAACATATTTTTATAATAAAACATAGTTAAGTAACATTTTTAACTCAAGTTATTTGAATATTACAAAATATTATTAAATTATCACAAAATATAGTTAAAGTATCACAAAAGATTGTTAAAATATCACAAGTTTTTTATACCTATTTTTTTATTAAAGTATAGTTAGGTAATATTTTTAACTCAAGTTGTTTAAGTATCACAAAATATTGTTAAATTATTACAAGTTTTTTATACATATTCTTACAATAAAACATAGTTAAGTAACATTTTAACTCAAATTATTTGAGTATCACAGAACATTGTTAAAGTATCACAAAACATTATTAAAGTATCACAGAAGATTATTAAAATACCACAATTTTTATACATACTTTTAATTAAAGTATAGTTAAGTAATATTTTAAACTCAAGTTTTTCAAGTATCACAAAACATTATTAAAGTATTACAAAAGATTGTTAAAGTATCACAGTTTTTTATACATATTTTTACAATAAAACATAGTTAAGTAACATTTTTAACTCAAGTTATTTGAGTATCACAAAATATTGTTAAAGTATCATAAAACATTGTTAAAGTGTTGCAAAAGATTGTTAAAATACCACAAATTTTTTATACCTATTTTTGATTAAAGTATAGTTAAATAATATTTTCAACTCAAGTTGTTTAAGTATCACAAAATATTATTAAAGTATTACAAATTTTTTATACATATTCTTACAATAAAGTATAGTTAAGTAACATTTTTAACTCAAATTATTTGAGTATCACAGAACATTGTTAAAGTATCACAAAAGATTATTAAAATACCACAAGTTTTTTATACCTATTTTTAATTAAAGTATAGTTAAGTAATATTTTTAACTCAAGTTATTCAAGTATCACAAAATATTGTTAAAGTATTGCAAAAGATTGTTAAAGTATCACAAGTTTTTTATACATATTTTACAATAAAACATAGTTAAGTAACATTTTTAACTCAAGTTATTTGAGTATCACAAAACATTGTTAAAGTATCACAAAAGATTGTTAAAGTATTGCAAAAGATTGTTAAAATATCACAAGTTTTTTATACCTATTTTTAATTAAATTATAGTTAAGTAATATTTTTTAACTCAAGTTTTTTAAGTTTCACAAAATATTGTTAAAGTATAACAAGTTTTTTATACATATTTTTACAATAAAATATAGTTAAGTAACATTTTTAAATTCAGCTAATATCCGTTGTTTATCGTATAAAAATTATGAGTTGTACGATTATTCGTCTTATTGCTGCGCATCAACCTGAAAATTTTCAGATTTTTTTTGATTTTTTTTACTATTTTCCCGGCCAATTTGAATAATTAAAGAAATTCACTAAATATCACATAAAAATTGAAAATTTTCACCAAATATCCGTTGTTCATCGTGTTGAAATTCTGGGAAGTATGATTGTTCGTCTTATTGTTTCGCATAAACTTGCAAATTTTTAGATTTTTCCGATTTTCTTTACTATTTTTCCGGCCACTTTGAAAAATTAAAAAAAAATCACCAAATATCCCAGAAAAATTGAAAAAATCCACCAAATATTCGTTGTTAATTGTATTTCAATTATAGGCTGTACGATTATTCGTCTTATTGTTGCGTATCAATCTGAAAATTCTCAAAATTTTTTGATTTTCTTTACTATTTTTTCGGCCAGTTTGAAAAATTGAAAAACTTCACCAAATATCCCAGAAAATAAAAAAAATTCACCAAATATTCGTTGTTCATCATATTGCAATTTTGGACTGTATAGTTGTTCTTATTATTATTTTGCATCAATCTGCAAATTTTTAGATCTTTTCGATTTTTTTAACTATTTTTCCGACCAATTTGAAAATTTTAAAAATTCACCAAATATTCCAAAAAAATTGAAAGAATTCACCAATATCCGTTGTTAATCGTATTGTAATTCTGGGCTATAAGATTATTCGTCTTATTTTTGCGCATCAACCTGCAAATTTTTAAATTTTTCTGATTTTTTTTACTATTTTTCCGGCCAGTTTAAAAAATTGAAAAATTCACCAAATATCCCAGAAAAATTGAGAAAATTCACCAAATATCCGTTGTTCATTGTATTGCAATTCTGGGTTTTACAATTATTTGTCTTATTATTGCGCATCAACCTGCAAATTTTTAGATTTTTCTATTTTTTTACTATTTTTCCGGTTAGTTTGAAAAATTGAAAAAATTCACCAAATATTCCAAAAAA
The DNA here is from genome assembly GCA_014905375.1 of Phtheirospermum japonicum. Lineage (NCBI taxonomy): Eukaryota > Viridiplantae > Streptophyta > Magnoliopsida > Lamiales > Orobanchaceae > Phtheirospermum > Phtheirospermum japonicum. The sequence goes on along the minus strand of BMAC01001208.1, from coordinate 27,021 downwards.
TTTGAAAAAATCACCAAATATCCGTTGTTTATCGTATTGCAATTATGGGCTATACGATTATTCGTCTTATTGTTGCGCATCAACCTGCAAATTTTTAAATTTTCTCGATTTTTTTTACTATTTTCCCGGCTAGTTAAAAAAATTAAAGAAATTCACCAAATATCCCAAAAAAATTAAAAAAGTTCACCAAATATCAGTTGTTCATCGTATAGCAATTTTGGACTGTACGATTGTTTGTCTTGTTATTGCGCATCAACCTGCAAATTTTCAAATTTTACCGATTTTTTTACTATTTTTTCGGCCAGTTTGAAAAATTGAGAAAAATTACCAAATATTCGTTGTTCATCGTATTTCAATTTTGGGATGTATAATTATTCGTCTTATTGTTTCACATCAATCTGGAAATTTTCAGATTTTTTTCATTTTTTTTTTACTATTATTCCGGTTAGTATGAAAAATTGAAAAAAATTCACCAAATATTCATTGTTTATTGTATTGCTATTTTGGGATGTACGATTGTTCGTCTTATTTTTGCGCATCAACCTGCAAAAATTTTCAAATTTTCCCGATTTTTTTACTATTTTTCCGGCTAGTTTGAAAAATTGAAAAATTCACCAAATATTCGTTGTTCATCGTATTGCAATTATGAGTTGTACGATTGTTCGTCTTATTGTTGCGGATCAACCTGCAAACTTTCGGATTTTTTCGATCTTTTTACTATTTTTTCGGCTAGTTTGAAATTTGAAAAATTTTACCGAATATCCGTTGTTTATCGTTTTGCAATTGTGAGTTGTACGATTGTTTGTCTTATTGTTGCGCATCAACCTGCAAATTTTCAGATTTTTCTGATTTTTTTTACTATTTTTCCGACAAATTTGAAAAATTGAAGGAGTTGAATCTAGTTTTGAGTTGTTGGGTCCGGGTTTGGGTTGTTTCCTGGGTTTGGGTCACCTTACAAAATGGTAAAATGTGGTCTTATTGTATAAAATCGGTTTCACCCAAAACCTACTCTTTATAATATATTGGACCTTTTAATTTTTCTTTTTTTTAACTATAATTAGTCACTGTGAAGTTCAAAACTCAAATCCACATAACGTATTTTCAGTAATGATTTGTAATTTTTTAATTATAAAAGTACTTAAGGTTTTGAGTTATGTTTTTTTTTTTCTTCTTTTGCTTATGTTTTTTTTTTTTTTAATCTTTTGATCTTCTTTTGAGAAATGAATATAATGGTTTTAAAACCTTTACGAAGATTACTTTTCTGTGGAGGTGCCAAATTGCTCCCTCAGCGCCAGCGGCGCCATCTCAGTAAAGTGGAAAAGTTTTTCATAATCAGTATGTTTCGAGAGAACAATTTATTGGTAATATCTTCTCTGATTCCATGAAAATTCTTCCAGATAAATTTTAGCCTTCTTGGGTTGTCATTTCATAGATACATAATATGTTTCATTTGTAATTTCATTTCCTATTTTAATTAAAAAAAATTATCATGAGATTTCAAGTGGCTATATGTGTATTCTAACATGAACCTTGATTTTGAATGGTTTTTATCATTTGCAAATAAATTGCCTTCATCATCGTATGGAGAAGATATGGCCCTTACGTAGATGAGGGTACATTCCCTTGTTTTTGTGTGCACATGTGCGCGTTTTAAATTATATGGCAAGTTATTTTTGATTTTCTCTAAGTTCTAATTTGTGTATGTTGCATAAGCAGCTTTAAAGATAATAGGAAATTCAGTGGGGTCAATTCTTGGCGATTTTTTCTTCTCTAAATTTTTATAAGTTACTTTAGGGACTGAGGCACCACAATCCAGAGGTTACATACAAATATTTACTATATTATCTTTGCATTACAAATAGGACATTTGATTTAGATTCTTAATTTTTATTTTCTTTTCATTTGATTTTGTTTATTAATTGTCATGTATTTCCTTTTCTTCGCTTCTTCTCCTGCAAACTGTTATGGTTTAGCTTGGTGATAATTTTATATAATTTTTTCTGTAATTATTTGTAGTAATTTCCTGTAATTATTGTGAGAAATTGGAGGAGGAAGGTAGAGACTTGGGGAGAAAGATAAGAATAAGTGAATTGTAATTTTTCTTACTTCATTTCCTTCACAGCATTCCCCCTAATATTACCAAAAGGAGGACCAAAACGATCGCCCTTGATCCGTAAAACAAGGAAATTTAACCACTAAGAGCATTACACTTGTTGGCTTAATCAAAAATCAAATAAAACATATAAAGACATTTAATTAGTTAAATGGATAATTACTCCAGCTGGTGCCCAAAACAGCTTACTGGGCCGGCCCAGTATCCGCTCCTGACCCCATATTCGCCCCAGCCTCTTAGGTCAGCCCGCCACTTTGGATAACCACCCCGTCTTCCTCATTTTCCCCCTTTCCGAACCCTAGTTTTTCCTCGCTTTTCTCCGGCGATTTCAATTTGCCCTGAGCCATGACAATACCTCTCCCATTATGTAATCCTTGTCCCAAAAGATCGAAAGCTGGAAACTTTTTCCTCAAGAACAGCTCATCCTCCCAGGTTAAGTCTGTGTTTTCCCCCACCACTCCATTAATTAAAATTTGTTGTACCTCATTCCTTTTCCGACTCACTAACCGCTGCCCAATTATCTCTTCAGGTCGGAGTATGAAGTCACCATCTTCATTCACAATCGGTAGATCCGAGCCTGGTGAAGGGTGGATCGTGGGGTTGAGCTTTTTCTTCAATAGCGATACGTGGAACACCGGGTGGATGCGCGCGTGCTCAGGTAGATCCAAACGGTAAGCTACTGATCCAATTCGCTCTATAATCTGAAAAGGTCCATAGTACTTTGCTGAAAGTTTCAAGCTTTTTCTAACTGCAACTGAGTTTTACCTGAATGGCTGAAGTTTCAAATACACCCAATCCCCTATTTTAAAACTTCTCTCCTTTTTCCCTTTATGTACAAAGAATTTCATGCGATGTTGAGCCTCTTGTAAGTTTTGTTTAAGATCATGTGTCAACTGCTGCCTTTTTTGAATGAATTCTGATGTGTCTTGGTTCTGGATGTTAATATGTGTCTCTAAAAAAGGTAGAAGTAGGTTGGTACCCATAAAGGACCTGGAAAGGTGTATTTTTTAGGCTGGAGTGGTAATTGGTGTTATACCAATATTCTGCCAAAGGCAACCATTTGATCCAGGTCTTAGGGTTTTGATGAACCATACACCTGAGATAATTCTCTAAACATTGATTCAGTCTCTCAGTCGGCCCATCTGATTGTGGATGGTAGGCTGATGTGAAATACAATTGAGTACCCATCCCTTTGAACAACTCTCTCCAAAAGGAGTTGGTGAAAACCTTGTCCCTGTCTGTAACAATGTGTAAGGGTTGCCCATGCAGCTTATAGATAGAGTCTAAGAATAGCTTAGCCACAATAGATGCTGTAAAAGGGTGAGATAGGGTCATGAAATGGCCATACTTGGTGAGCCTGTCCACCATAACTAGAATTACTTCCTTACCAACTGATTTAGGGAGTCCCTCTATGAAGTCCATAGAGATATGTGTCCATGATTGATGGGGAATAGGTAAGGGATGCAATAGGCCTGGGTAGGCCCCACCCTCAGACTTACTTCTAGCACACACATCACACTGCTTCACCCATGACTCAACCTCCCTTTTCATCAAAGGCCAGTAAAAAAGCCTTCCCATCCTCTTATATTTTCATTGAATCCCAGAATGCCCACCATAGGGTGAGTTATGCATTTCTGTAAGAATGGTAGCTCTCAGAAATGTGTTATTCCCCACTCCTATCTTCCCCTTATACTTTATAATCCCTCCCTGTAACACAAACTCTGGATAGGAAAGAGGGTCCATAGATTTTGCAGTTAAGATTTTGGTAAAGTAGGGCTCATTCTCATAGTTGTCAATCACTTGTTATACCCAGGTGGGTCTGACAGTGGACAACAATAATTAAGCTCCTCTTGGTGTTCCTTCCTAGAAAGTGCATCTGCCACCCTATTTTCTGCCCCCTTTTTATACTGTATCTCATAGTCAAACCCTAGCAGTTTGGTTACCCACTTTTGTTGCATTGGGCTCAAGATCCCTGTTCCAGTAGGTGCTTGAGAGCCTGCTGATCAATTCTTATGATGAATTTGTAGCCATGCAAATAGTGCCTCCACTTCTGAATAGCCATTAGGACAGCTATGAACTCCTTCTCATATATGGAGAGTACCTGATTCTACATGCTCAAAGCCTTACTCATGTAAGCTATGGGTCTTCCCTCCTGCATCAACACAGCTCCTAGTACCTTTCCACTTGCATCTGTCTCCACTATGAATAGTTTTGAAAAATCAGGTAATGCCAGCACTGGGGTTGTCACCATGGCTCTTTTAAGGGTGCAAAAGGCTGATTCAGCCTCCTTAGTCCATAGGAACCCTCCCTTCTTCAAAAGATTGGTGAGAGGTTTGCTAATCAATCCATATCCTGCACAAACCTCATGTAATACCCTGTGAGTCCTAGGAAACCTCTGAGCTGCTTGATATTCTTAGGACTAGGCCAGTCCATCATGCTGCTTATCTTAGTAGGATCAGTGGCCACACCTGCCTTAGATATTATGTGCCCCGAATATTCAACTTGCATCTACCCAAATTGGCACTTGCTCCTTTTAGCAAATAGTGAGTATTTCCTTAGTAATAGCAATACATCTCTCACATCCTTGACATGGTTCTCCTCTGACTTGCTGTAGATAAGTATATCATCAAAGAAAACCAATACTAATTTCCTCAACATAGGTTAGAAAACCTGGTTCATTAGGGATTGGAAGGTGGCTGGTGCATTGCACAAGCCAAATGGCATAACTAGGAAATTATAATAACCATTGTGGGTGTTAAAAGCAATCAGGTATCTATCTCTAGGGTTCATTAAAATCTGGAAATATCCAGACCTCAAATCAATTTTTGAAAAGTACTCAGCATCATGTAGTTCATCCAACATCTCATCAATGATGGGGATAGGGTAGTTATGCTTGACAGTTAGGTTGTTTAGGTACCTATAGTCCACACATAACCTCCATGTTGCATCCTTTTTTTTAACTAGCAAAACTGGTGAAGCAAATGGTGTGCTACTGTGCTGTATTACTCCAGTGCCTAACAGTTCCTGCATAATTTTCTCAATTTCATTGTTTTGGTTGTGGGACACCCTATAAGGGAATTGGTGTTTAGGTTGACTGCCCTCCTTAAGCACAATCTGATGTTCTACTCCTCTGAAAGGGGGTAGTCCCTTGGGTTCCTCAAACACATCCTGGAATTCCATTAGTAGATCCTACATCTTTTCCCCTATGGTTACCCCTTCAGGCTTGGCCTTGATCCAATATAACTCCTCAATCTCACTAGGTATCTCCTGGTGAATCATCTTGAAAAGGGTAGGTCCGGAGATTAATTGGCATTCAGCTGGTGTAGCTATAGCCTGGATTTTAACTCTTTTTCCCATAAGTGTGAAAGTGAATGTCATTTTTTCATAGTCAAGTTCAATAGGTGTGCAAGATTTTAACCAATCTCCTCCTAAAATCAAGTCACACCCCTCATTAGCCAGTACCCTACGTGAGAAGACAAAAGGGTGACCCTGCATCTTCTACTTGAACTCCTTAACCCTATTAGAACTAATCATCCTTTGTCCATTTGCCACCTTGACCCGTATTGGCTTAGCCTCTGTTAAGATGCATCCCAACCTCCTTTCAGTTGATTCTTGAATGAAACTCAGTGTACTAACTGTGTTAATGAGTATGTGCAGCTTTTGACCCTCAACCTTCCCCTGATAAGGAGTTTAAAGCCATCTGAACCTCCTCCATAGAGTCCCGATCTACTGTTTCTGCCAACCCCTCATGAGTGTGTAATGGTTCCTCCTCCCACTATGCCAAAATATGCTTCAGATAGCGCTTATTTTAGCATTCAGATAGCGCTTTTAAGCGCTATCTGAGCAACATGTGTTTCCAATAGCGCTTTAAAAAGCGATATGTGATACTTACCTAAGATAGCGCTTGGCTTAGAAAGCGCTATCTAAAATTAATAATTTATAGAACTTAATCAAAGAAGCACTATGTTATATATATTTATTCATGTTAATCTTATACACCACTGCACCACACAACTTGCATAAAATCTAAATCTAGATTAATCCAAACTTAGTCAAATAAACAAAACCTCAACAACTCATATGTCGCAAAAATCCACTGAATGTACGAATTGTCAACATACTCACAAAACAAATGACGAGTAATCAACAAATACAATCATTATATGTGTGAGCCGAACTTTTATATTCCTTTCAAAATTAATTACCGGTTAACCAGCACACATCTACGCTTTTGAAAAGAGTTTTAGTTCGCCCGCAAGAGAACGGGGTCACTTGTAGATTAATGAGTTAACTCAGGTCGATCTCTCGAGGAATGGAAATCGGATTTAACGATGTTTATTATACTACTATCACAATTCTATCTAATAACACACAATCAAATGGGGTTTTTGAAAAAGGTTTCAATTCCAATATTTTAAAACAATAACGAAAGCTTCTTGTCTCGAGGGTGTCAATCTCTCGACAAGGGATTTACAAAGGTATACGATTCACAAGTCTAACACTACTAAATAAAGACATTCTAAACACAATAGCAAGAACTAATCTCCGAAGTTCAATAAATTACCAATAGATTACTCTAAGACAATCATTCATTCTATCATAGATTTGCATAAACTCCAAGAACACAAAGTTATTATTCCAAACCACCAAACCTTAACATTCTACCAACATAACATCATCTAGCATACTATCAATTGTTCAAGCCCAATACCTAACAAAACCACTTTCAAAATAATCAAATCAAGAGACGAGTTTAGAGATTACGATTTGTTGAACTATTTTCAACGGGTTATGGCGACGAACGAAAACACTCCGAGCTGCGTAGAATCCCTAAACTTGTCACGAGCCCAGAACCCTAGCCACGAGCGGAAGCTACTGCGAACCAAAMTTCGATACGGTGTTGCACAAATCTATACTAGAGGTATGAGAGATGTGTYAAATCTCTCAACCTTTTTTGGTGTTCTAAGGTGTCTCTAGCCTCCAAAAGGCCTCCAAGGGTGAATGATACGCAAACCCTAGCTTCCCTGCTGTTTTTAAACACTCTCCAGCCGTTTTGTAACTGAAATTCTTCAGAAATCTGCGTTTGTAACGCTCTTGTCCGATCGGTCAGAAGTCTTGTCCGGTCGGACGGAAGTGTCTACCCTCTAGTCCGGTCGGACACTGTTCTTGTCCGGTCGGACAGAAGTGTCTGCCAGAAT
>BMAC01001208.1:7447-18524 GCA_014905375.1 Phtheirospermum japonicum | reverse complement strand
CACGAGCGAATGAGTGGCACCATTATATATATTTCCCTTTTGTGAGGACGCATTCTTTTGATTTCAAGGTGAAAAGGTAACACGAGCTTAGCTTAAGAGTTTTCGACAAAAGTGTTTATATTTGCAAAAATATATTGTATGCACAACATGACTCTTTGATCTAGCTACTTTCATGCTTATGTGGTTTTGATTCTTTCGTTTGTTCGAGGACGAACAAACCAATAAAGCATGGGGTGGTTGACTCGCACGTATTTGTCACGATTTTTGTATATTTGGCTAGGTGTTTTAGTTAGATTTATTGTTAATTTTGGGTATAAGTTGGATTAATTGAGCATGTTTTCGTATTTATGTATCTCCAACTTATTTTACCACATTTTATGTTTATTTTAGGTATTTTGAAGTTTTTCGGTGTTAAGGTGGACGAATGTGGGCCCGCGAGTGGAGTTTCAAAGAAATTGGGCCCTGATTTGGTATATTACAACTGACACTAGGTCTGTCATCCACACTGGGTTACCCAGTGTCAAAACCCAGTGTTAGAACATTGCTATTATACATATCAATATAAGGAAAAAGGAAAACGTCGAATCAATTATCATGCGAAAAGTTAATCGAATGGTTAAACAAAGACTCAAGTACAAAACACATAACAGAAAAATCAAACAAAATCACTAAAAATGAAAAACGAGAGTTTGGATAGAAAGTGATACAATACTGGGGCTCGGGCCCGCCTAAGTTTCCATGCCGTCTAGAGGGAAAGATGGAAGTCTACAAATGGAGCAATGGTTTCAAGTAAGTCTGCTGCCTCCATCCGACCGGTCACTTCACCACTCCGGTCGGACAACATTCCAGTGTGTTTCGTCCGACCGGTCATCTTCTCTTCTCCGTTCGGTCAGCAATCTAGTGTGTTTTGTCCGACCGGTAAATTTCCCTCATCCGATCGGTTGTTCTGGAAAAACATCATTTTCCACACTTTTTCTGCACAACTCAACAAACCATTACCACACCTATCAAACTCATGTTAATCAAGAACAAATATATGTACAAAATGATTTTTTTTAAATTAAGCTAGAAAAATGATACCTTGGGTTACCTCCCAAGAAGTGCAATTTTTAACGTCTTTTACTCGACGACTTACAAAGTGATGTTATCCGGGATCCAGAAATAAATGACGATCGTGCCATGCCTTAGTGTTCTCCAAGAGCAAAAGTGGGCGATGACAACCACCAAGGTAGGCACGATGAGCAAGCTTCGTGATGAGAGAAATAAATACTCCACTCGGCTTTGGAGGTCGAAATCGTGAGTAATCGATGACCAAAAAGAGATCTAAAGTCAGACGGAGTGTGGGACAATGCTCGGTCACCGGAATGACTAGGAAATCGTTCGAACATAATGAATGATCATCGACCGTCCCAGACTCCTTCTTGATTGCCTCTTCTACCGCCTCAACGTTAAGATTGATCAAAGCATCGGGTAGAACGCAATGTGGCTCGACAAACACAACCTTTTCCAAGTCCGGTAACACAACTCCAACATCTCCACAAAGATCAAGTAATTCCGAGTCGCCAACCTCCTCACTCAGAATCTCCATCGGTAATGCCCCTATACTATCACCCAAAACTTCACATTCAATCACAAAAGAGGCGATCTCAACCAAATCCTCGATCTCCATCCCCTTACACACCTCTCCTAAACAAGAATCCAAGCTCGAGTTGCCAACATCTACGCTAGGCTCCACCACATCAAAAACCGGCAGCTCATCAAAAGTAAGCTGCTCCTCCTCATTGTAGTTAACCGAGTACGGATCATTATCGAGTGGGACATCAGGATGATTGTAGATTTATTAGATTTCCCTCTCTTCGAAAGAAGCCATCATTTGACCTAACATCATCTCCATATTATTCATGAGTTGCTCAGTCGATTGCGCCAAAATCTGATTTGATTGCGCAATTTCGTCCCAATGATGATTGGTCTCAGCTTCTAGGTCTTGCTTCCGTGCTAAAAATTGATCGTCTAGTGTATATTCTTTGTGGCTCGGATAGTACGGAATCGAGTCGAGAGGGATATAAGAGTCGTAGCTCGGATAGGAAGAATTAAATTCGGATGGAGCATACGAGTCATATCCCGTGTAATACGAAGGTGAGGCAGAGGGAGCGTATGGTGGTTCAAAACTCGGATTGTAGTGGTTGGGCGAGGCATTTTGACCATTGAGGCTCACGTTGTAAGAATTTGGAGTTGGGATCCATTCAGATGAGCAGAACGTCTCCATGAACCAATCGTGCACATCTTCCCACACTCCCGAGGAATCAGGCTCTGAATGTATAAATAATTTTCTTGCCTGACCCTTCAATGTGTAGAAGAAGAGTCGCAYCTTCACTTCATCCCTCGTAAGGCTTAAGAGAGGGAAGGTTCTTGTTATGGCGTTGTACTCCTGGATGAAGTCGAACGGATCCTCACTCGGGAGTCCATGAAATACTGGAAGTTGCTCATAGTAGAACTCGTCCGGATCATAGTCTCGCATCGCTTGACTCCATCGAGTGGTTGGATTCCCTTTGGTGGAAGGAAATAGTGGTTTCGGTCTTGTCACTTGTTCGATGCTATTGATGAAATGGGTYGATTCTCCYCTAAGATTTTGTCGACCTTGCATCATCAATAAACAAATCAACGCATCGAGAGGCAAACCAAAAACATTATACAATTATCGACATGAAAGCATTAACACGAATAAACATCATTATCACCTTTGCCATTCCCCGGCAACGGCGCCAAATTTGGAACCGAACTTTTATGTTCCTTTCAAAATTAATTACCGGTTAACTAGCACACATCTACGCTTTTGAAAAGAGTTTTAGTTCGCCCGCAAGAGAACGGGGTCACTTGTAGATTAATGAGTTAACTCGGGTCGATCTCTCGAGGAATGGAAATCGGATTTAACGATGTTTATTATACTACTATCACAATTCTAATCTAATAACACACGATCAAATGGGGATTTTGAAAAAGGTTTCAATTCCAATATTTTAAAACAATAACGAAAGCTTCTTGTCTCGAGGGTGTCAATATCTCGACAAGGGATTTACAAAGGTAAACGATTCACCAGTCTAACACTACTAAATAAAGACATTCTAAACACAATCGCAAGAACTAATCTCCGAAGTTCAATAAATTACCAATAGATTACTCTAAGACAATCATTCACTCTATCATAGATTTGCATAAACTCCAAGAACACAAAGTTATTATTCCAAACCACCAAACCTTAACATTCTACCAACATAACATCATCTAGCATACTATCAATTGTTCAAGCCCAATACCTAACAAAACCACTTTCAAAATAATCAAATCAAGAGACGAGTTTAGAGATTACGATTTGTTGAACTATTTTCAACGGGTTATGGCGACGAACGAAAACACTCCGAGCTGCGTAGAATCCCTAAACTTGTCACGAGCCCAGAACCCTAGCCACGAGCGGAAGCTACTGCGAACCAAAATTCGATACGGTGTTGCACAAATCTATACTAGAGGTATGAGAGATGTGTCAAATCTCTCAACCTTTTTTGGTGTTCTAAGGTGTCTCTAGCCTCCAAAAGGCCTCCAAGGGTGAATGATACGCAAACCCTAGCTTCCCTGCTGTTTTTAAACACTCTCCAGCCGTTTCGTAACTGAAATTCTTCAGAAATCTGCATTTGTAACGCTCTTGTCCGACCGGTCAGAAGTCTTGTCCGGTCGGACGGAAGTGTCTGCCAGAATTTCTAACACTGGGTTTTGACACTGGGTAACCCAGTGTGGATGACAGACCTATTGTCAGCTGTAATATACCAAATCAGGGCCCAATTTCTTTGAAACTCCACTCGCGGGCCCACATTCGTCCACCTTAACACCGAAAAACTTCAAAATACCTAAAATAAACATAAAATGTGGTAAAATAAGTTGGAGATACATAAATACGAAAACATGCTCAATTAATCCACTTTATACCCAAAATTAACAATAAATCTAACTAAAACACCTAGCCAAATATACAAAAATCGTGACAAATACGTGCGAGTCAATGTGCCAAAACACGAACAACACCACCAAGTTCTAAAACCAATCACTGGGGAAAAAATGAAGAAAAAAATAGGACTAAAAGAATATTGGGACAATTATCCTTGCTTTCTATCTTAGCCGGATACAACCTATAAAAGAAAATAAAGTTCACAGTAAGAAAGAGTAGACTCAAGAAATCTACAAGGAAAAAAAATTGGCTTATTGCTATATATAAAATAGTACCTGAAAATGAATATTACCATTCATGCACACATTCTTATGGTAATATCTTCAATTTGGTCCCTCCTGATAGTTTCAATAAGGAAAATCTAGAGGTGAAAAATTAACAGAGGCTTCAAAATCAATAAAAAATTAGAGAGTTTGTCATTTTGTCTTTAAGGTTTCAGTGAGAAATATTTTTTACTTAACGAACAATGAGAATCCATGAATACTAATAATAAGACTCTTTCAAATTAAGTAACTTAATTTCTTACAAGATGTTCAAGCATATAGGCCATTATTCCCGAACTCCATTTACCTGCTCGTCGGAATAACAAAAAAGTATACCAGGGAAATACTGCAAAATATAATATGAAATTAAAACCAAACATTGGATAGGTACCTAGAYTGATTAAAATCAAAATCACATACCTCATCGCGATTGACACATTGAATTTCCCATTGCAACAAATTACAAAGAACATCCTATTACATTTTCTTCACCAAGGAAATTAATTATTACCTACGCAATCGATATTTTATATCACAGGGATGAGGTCTCGACGACACTGTGYTGTTTCTGATGTCGTGGCTAATGTATGTAGTTGCACTGCAGAAGTCAATTCAAGGAACAATCATTAGCAAGTGTCTGCACAACTAAGTTTAGTTAGTATTGAAAATCACCTTATAATTGGACTATCCGCATGATTTGGCATTGCATAACTTCTAACTGATTGTAACATACAAAAACAGATACACGTATTAATTTTTCATTGAATATTCGAACTCATCATACGAGAAAACACATACTTTCAAACCAAACAATTGCATGTGAAGCAACCATTATACAAAAAGACAATTAATAAGATGAAATATTATTAAGCATAGAAACTTGAATTATATTTCACTCCATGAATGAAACAAATGAACACATCAAACATTGTAATTAAATGAGAACTTATAATGTTAGTATATGAAATTAAAACCATATTTTAGATAGTACCTAGAATAATTAAAGTTAAAATCACATACCTCATAAGCGATTGTCATTTGATTACATGTAATTATGTCCTTTATGAATCTCAGGACATTGTATTCGCAATCCACACCACTCGTTTGTCCGGGGCACTATTAAAAACAATGTGAACATAAAAAAATTTTTACATGGACAATTATTTATTACATATATAAAACAATAAATTACCTTTACTTTCTTAGCAACATATTATTTGATTTATTTTGGTTACACAATTCCTTCTTGAGCCCGAAAAACTTTCAGTACCCTAGAAATACAAACAAATAATATATTATTTTTGTAAGATTGACTTGACTTATTTTTATACACAAATCTTACCAGTCTCGTATATCACTTTTTACCATACATTGCAGCATGCAATTAAGAGATAAAGTTAACATACTGCTGCCCCTAAAGGCCAAGAAAATAACAGCAGCCTACAACAGCTACATAGACTGAAGTTGAGTGGATAAAAATGAGAATAAATATCAAAGGAACAATTTGAAGCAGATTTTCTGTTGGTGAAGGTCAGAATCTACTCTAAGATTAATGGATGAGAATGATGCTTAAATTTTGGCCAAATGAAGAGACCATTCACAGTAAACAATTTACCTAACAAACTCTTCCAGGTCTTAGCTCCTATAATAGAAGCTATAATTTGATAGTTTATCTAGTCATATTTATTTAGTCCATATGTTCAAAATTATAACAGTATGTTAGTAGGACTTGTAGATCAAATTACGGATCATTCAATCGTTCATTCGCCCATAACCTCATTTTCTGCGGAATTTTCATATAGCGAGATGCTAATGAACTACATAACTCAAATAGATTAATTCAAGTGAAGTGACCAACTCAAAAATTAATACACAAGATGGACACAACTCTCAAGTTCATATCATAAAATAGTTATTTCATTATCAAAATAGTTATTTCATTATTGATAAAAAAAAATAAGTTCCATCACATATGGCCACAACCGTGTAAAAAAAATCCAATAAATAACATAACAAGCTATTACTTGCAAGGATTCAGATAGCTAGATTAAACACAAATGAACGATTAGGATGTAAATATGACAAGTTATTAAAAATAGAAAGGCACATCCCAACATAGAAAGAGCATCAATTACAAAGATAATGAGCAAAACCTAGCTCAAGTAAAAAACCAATCTTTAGATGGTTTGGTAATACCTTCATCAGAGACCAACCAAGCAAGCCAGTGAACCTAGAGAAGGATTTTCCAAATTAACATAAAAAAATCAATGTCAAAAATTTGCATAAAAGATTGAAGAACAATATATGAATATATATGTAAAGCCTTTATCTCCTCGAGGTGAAGATTTTTCCAGAGCAGCAACAAAAATAAAAATATTAATAGAGAGAGCAAAAGATAGATTGGGGGAAAGATCTTACACTTATTTGTGGGTGGAAATGGTGGTGGTGGCGGTGGCGGCGAGGGTTTTGATTTTTTGTGGATTTTGGTGTAGGTCTGTGCGAAGTCAGAAAGAACGAGCCTTGGAGAATTTTTTATTTTATTAACTTTTTGTCTCACTTATAAAGCTTGTTAAGAGAGGGATATCTTTAGAGTGCACTTTTTGAGGGAGAGCTCTTCTTAAAAAGACACGTTATCTCGTATACTTCACTCGAATAGCGCTTTGAATAGAGATGTTATTTTTTATTTCCTTCAAATAGCGCTCGGTAATAGAAGCGCTATTTGAAACTTCTGAACTTCTTAAGATAACATTATTTATTTAAAGCGCTATGTAATAAATATTATCTAAACAACTTAGATAGCGTTTGGTAATCTAAGCGCTATTTGAAACTTCCAGATATTTTAAGATAGCACTACCCGTCTAAAGCGCTATCTAATAAATGCTATCTGAAGTATTTTATGGTGTAGTGTCCTCTGTTAAGAGCATGTAGGACACTCCATTTTTACATTTATGACCATTGAAAAATGGCTCATCGCAATTGTAGCACAGCCATGTTTTTCTCCTGCTGGCCATCTCTGAGGCTGTTAGTAGCTTGAATTGTGGCCTGTTAATAGCGCCTGGAGTGGTTTGGGTGCAGTAATCAACTCATTCCTCTTAGGGTTGAAAGGTGAGACTGGATTTGATGATGTCCTGAACCTCTTGGCCAAAGCTTCTAAGGTGTGCAGCTGCCTCTGACCAAGCTCAATAGCTTGTTGGAGTGTAGTAGGTTCAAACATGCCCATAAAAGATTGCATCTCCTCACTTAATCCACTAATAAAGCTGGTAATAAAATAATTTTCAGTGTAAACACCCTTGTTTAAAAGAAACACATAGGCCCTTAATTCTTCAAATTTCTGCACATAATCCACATAAGAATGTGTATGCCTTAGTTTGTTAAATTCTGCAATTATTTTTGATTCTTTGAATTCTTCAAACCTGGCTGAAATTACCTCTAAGAATTGGAACCAGGTGATGTCTAGTTGTCGAGTGGAGAATTGTTGATACCACAAGGCAGCCTTGCCCTCGGAATGCATAGAAGCTAATATAACTTTATGTGAGTCAGGTATGTTAGGAATCAACCTGAAATAGTTCTGGCACTTCAGGATCCATGCTCTGGGGTGAGAGCCATCAAATTTGGGAAAATCCAGTTTTTGGAGTGGGCTGATGATGTGGGTAGAAGGTTGATCTTGAATCATCCTTCCTGAGCTGAACTGCTGTTTGGAATTCCCCAAAGGGGGTACATCCTTGGCTTGGTTCACCCAATATTGACCCCTCTTCAGCATGTTTGGGTCCTTTATCCAGTTCAGAAGTTGTAATTGGATTGAAGCTAGGGTCTGGGCTAAATGGTCAAATTTGCCCATCATCTCTGTGTTTATACCTGTAATTCTAACTCAGATGCTTCCCTTTTTGCAGATTCAGTTTGGAGGATTTGTTCAAGCCATTTTTGGGCCTCTTGCAAGTCTTTGAACCTGGTGATTTCAGACATCTCGGAGGATCGGAGGCTTTGATTACCAAATGTTATTGTTTAGCTTGGTGATAATTTTATATAATTTTTGCTATAATTATTTGTAGCAATTTCCTGTAATTATTGTGAGAAATTGGAGGAGGTAGGTAGAGACTTGGGGAGAAAGATAAGAATAAGTGAATTGTAATTTTTCTTACTTCATTTCCTTCACAGCATTCCCCCTAATATTCCCAAAAGTGGGGACCACAGTGATCGACCCTTGATCCGTAAAACAAGGAAGTTTAACCACTAAGAGCATTACACTTGTTGGCTTAAACAAAAATCAAATAAAACATAAAAATACATTCAATTTAATTACTTAAATGGATAATTGTTCCAGCTGGTGCCCAAAACAGCTTACTGGGCCGGCCCAGGTGCCGCTCCTGACCCCATATTCGCCCCATCCTCTTGGGTCAGCCCGCCACTTTGGATAACTACCCCGATATCCTCATTTTCCCTTTTATTGTCCCTTTTATTTTAAGCGCATTTACTGTAAAGATTGAATCTTTGTTGTTTATCTGATTCAATGAAAAATTGTGGTATCGTACAAAATTGTTAATTTTTGTGCATGTAGAGGCCATTAAAGGTAGGTCAGTGAAGAAGCAATAGCGTAAAGTTGTGTTGTGATGTTAATTACGCCTTTTATTTTGTAAACTGTAACTAAAACTCTAATTTTTGGTATGAGATTAGAAAATCCTTATATTGTGTTTAGACGCAACTCACGTGAGATTTTTTTTGCGAACTGGGGGCTGAATTCAAACCCTTTCAGTTATATTACATGTCTAAAAAGTGTAGCATACCCTCAATTTAATGTATCAAGGCATTGTTTCAAGAATTTAATTTAATTTAATCAACTAGACTGTAAGCATGAGAAGTTGAATTTGTGAAAGATAATTAGTGGAGATACATTAAGTTCAGTAAAATTAAAAAAAAATAATAATTGAGCTTCATATTCTGGTCTGGAGCTATCTTACATAATGTTTCTTAATATTGTTTTATGTAGTTATATTCTTGTCAATATTATTTTTTAAATATTTTATATTATTCATTTTTTTCCGATTCCCTAATTTACTTCTTATTTGAAACAGCATTGAAAATGCTTGTAGAAAACTGCGACGGTTCTCTTGTGATTGGCAATGACCCGAAGTTGGTAAGTTTTGTTTTTTTCTTTTCATTTAGTATAACTCATTTTACGTCTCATGTCTCATCTTCTTGGCGATTCAAATTGAAGCTGCGCTAATGTTTTGTGATAATTTTTTTGTTGCTTATAATATTTATTTATTTATTTTTATCTTTGATGATTCGATTGTGCATTGCAAATAATAGCTTTTGCAAATTTTGAATTGTGGTTGGAGTGTTTAATGTGGTACTTAAAATGAAGTTAGATTGGAAGTACTATAAATCTTTACTTTTTGCATGGTCGACAACAAACGAAAATAAATAGAGAACAATATTCATAGTATATAGAATTACATGTCTAATGTTTTTCTATTGTCAATTTGATTTCGCCTCGTTGATTAGAAATAAATAAACATTTTAGAACAAAGATGAATAACATGATCAGTATATATTTTTTATTTCATGATAGTTGGAGCTTTGATATGATCACCACGAAAGTGAGTTGTTTAGAGAACTCTCTATAGATTTTTTTATTATTTTTTTTTTGTATGGATGAGAAGTCCAGTGATTTTTCCTCTTTAGACCCATGATTTTAATATTTTGATTTTATGATATATATATATTTAAAGATGATTTGGGTTTTCAGGGATATTTCTGATGTGCGCTACTTTTTGTTTGAGCTATTTCTCTTGTTTTAGTGATGATTTTTTATGTGATTATTTGTTGAGATAATTTGCCTCAACATTTAGGTGAAAATGGGGATTGTCGTTCTCCTGTAGCTTTTTTCAGTGTAAGTTATATTATGTAATATGTGTTCTTCTTTGGTTGTCACTGAATTTGCACATTTTAAATTGTGCCTAAGGGTTTGATATGGACTAGACTTAATTGTGTTATTTTTACGCCTGATATAGTATTTTGTCTAATATGGAACTGATGGAGATATAGATGATTTATTATTTCTTTTAGATTTTTATGAGACCTTAGAATAACTTCCTTTGTTAATTATTTGGATGTGATGTGATTTATGATTATCTGGTTGACAAACAAAGAACATTGACATTTGTCTGAGAAATTATTTGATAGCATTGGTGGGTCATGTTTATGTAGATTTTTCTCCCTCGCAAACTGCCCTTTAGTCTTTAATTTTATTTCACATGTTTTTTTTTTTCTTTGAACACCTAGAGAAGCCCTAAAATTTTAAAATGGTGCGACTGAAGAGATTGCTTGAAAGATAATCATTGAATATGATTGACGATTGTAACATGATTTCACACTTTACTTCGCAGAACAATAACAACTGCCAATGCTCGAGACTGTTAAGTCGTGCTCGGGAAACGAGGTAGAGCGAGCATATTGTCAAAAGACCAAAAGCTTAATTACACATTGGTGACTATTGAGTCGTGCTCAGGAAATGAGGTGGAGCCTTCAAATTGTTTATCGAGGTCTTTTTTATTTTTCAGCAATTTTACTGAAGTTGTTTCAGATTTTTTTGAACAACTTTTTTGTAGGTTAAAAAGGATTATCCAGGATTATAGTTTTTCTCTTTCTTTTTTTTTTTTCCCTATTTTGGTGATTCATGCATATTGCTATCGATCTTATCTTCTATATGCAAAAGAAATTTGGCAATTTGAATTCAAAACATGAGCTGTAGATACTTCTAAGTGTTAGATTGCTTTAACCTAACTTCTTTTCAAAAAAAATCAGTTATCTACCTATC
>BMAC01001207.1:137216-151241 GCA_014905375.1 Phtheirospermum japonicum | reverse complement strand
CTTCTTAAACATAATTAGAATAGATACTCTAATTAATATTAAAATAATAAGAATTAAATTATTATAATATATATATATATAATATATATATATATATATATATATATATATATATATATAATCACTTATATGTTATTTTGATTTTCATTTTGAGTTATTTTTTAAAAAAATTTTGTTATTTTTTTTTCATTTCGAATCCAACATATCAAATTCGTCACGTTTTCTCAAAAATAAATTGATCACTTTATTAATTAAATTATACAAAAATTCAAAATACAATATAATTTGATATTACTTTTATTGTCTATCAACGTGTTGTTTATAAAATATATACTCCCTCCGTCTCATTCTATCTATCGCATTTAGAAAGATTTTTTTGTCCCATTCTATCCGTCGCCATTTACATTTTCAAGAGATTAATCATTGTTACTTTTTACTTTTCCAATAAAAAAAGTAAAGGGTTACTTTTACTGCTTTTGTTTACTTGACGGTCATATTGTATAGGCTAATATTTAAGGAAGCAATGCAAGTGATTTGTTGTTAATCCTTAGAATGACTGTCACACCATCCAATTCGAGGTTCCCTTTCAAGTTCCAACGATGACAATTTCCTCTGATCGTGTCATATGCTATGATGATCAACAAAATTCAAGGACAATATATCTCTCACGTTGGAATTTTCCTGAAGAAGCCTGTTTTCAGCCATGGTCAGTTATACGTTGCTATTTCAAGGGTGACCAATCGTATGGGTTTACAAATATTGATCGACGATGATGAGAATAAATATAGTAATAAAACTACAAATGTTGTGTATAAGGAAATTTATCATAATTTGTAAAGTATATTTCGTCTAATAACAATCTTTTTATGAATTAGGTTATATCATTTTGAATACTATTCAATTTTTAAATAATATTTAGATGATTTATATATAGGGAGCAGTTATGGTAAAACCATCTCTAATGTGAGAACCAGTGATGGTTCTTACCGAAATATACATACACACAGAGAGATATATATAATTTAAGTATACATATATACAATTACTTATTTAAATATTTTAATACATTTTAAATAATTCTTTTTATTTTAAATAAAATAAAATAAAAAATTATTGTGCAACGCACGGGTACAATACTAGTTTTCTTGAAGGTAAAGGGGTTGAATTATGAACATAAAGAATATAATATTAAATCGAATCTAAACATATAATCCCCAAGAACACAGAATTTATCGTAAAATAAAGTATATTTGAGCTTAATAAAATAATATCGTAATTATCTTAAAACAAATAATCCCTAGCAATATCGTAATTATCCCTAAACATATAATCCCCAAGAACACATAATTTAAAACAAATAAAATAAATAGTATATTTGAGCTTAATAAAATAATGTTTGTCATTAGCTAATAAAATACATACCGAAGGGTAAGGCCATTTGTAATGCCTGCTCCACCAGTCGAGTAACTGTTGGCGAGCCTCCTTAGGCAGCTTCCCTTTCTTTCTCTTCTTCATGAATTCCTGCTTGAGGCTGCCCAAATAACAGTTGTATTTCCGTAGAAGCTGGCCTTTGAGCTCTCGATCCTCCGCTTGAGGGTTTACGAAACTGTTGTTCACATCAACCTCTTTTTCCGACGACCCATTTTTCTCTATTGATTCGGCACAAGCTGTCGTCACATAAAATAATGATTAAAGAATTCATAGCATGAAAAATGAGTAACTTGTGCATGTGTGTATGCTTTGATCATGCTAATATGAAAAAAAACATGATATTATTAAGCCCTTGAATGAAGGCATAATTTACAGGATGAACTAAAAACTGTAGATATCCGATCAAAATTATGTTTAAACCATATCAAGGCTTGATTCAATAGAAATACATAAGTAACATTCACAAGATTTAATCTAGGCTATAAAAAAAATCAATAAATTTGATTAGCATATAAGTACTAAAACGACAACGGAGCTCAATTACGAAAATCAGGTTTTGGCCAAATATAGGGAAAAAAATCAACAACTGAAATGAGGAATAATTACCTTCTAATCCATCAGTGATTACCCAAGCTTGGAATCTTGTGCATACTTTCTAGGCGGTGTGTAAGCTAATGGGTAAGCTTCTGAAAATTGCATTTTCTCCTGTAGGTGACACAATAATCAATTTTCATTTTATTACTTATAATCAAATGCCAATCAGTTATTAGATTTGATTAAGCATGCATTACGTAGCCATAAATATGACTGATCAGGTGGCAAGTAAATGCATAAAAGAAACCAGTTTGATCAAGAATGATCTTACACAACAGCTTAACTCCAATGTTTTTGTAGTTGCCAACAGTTAAATAGTTTCATATTAGGAAAAAGAATTCAAATTATTTTTACTTCCATTTATAATTATTGACACCACATCAACTTTGACACAAGCAAATAGAAAAAAATAATGCGCGTGTACCTTGCGGAGTGATTAGCGTAGACTTGTCCTTATTTTTATTAGTATTTTAGTACATTTTTCTATTTGTTTTTGGTATAAGTTGGATGATTTAAACTTAATTCCGTATTTTCATAGTTCCAGCTTATTTTACCATATTTTGATCATAATTGATGCAATTAGGTGATATTTCGTTGTTTTTCACCTTACAGCTAAGTAACCAGAAGAGTTCAGCGCGTAATTAGATGAGTTCGATGTTCGAAAGTGGAGAAACGAGCTTTCCGGTGAACGAGTAGCAGAAAAATCGAGAAAATGAGAATGAGCCTCAGTAGCGTCGATCGACGCAAGCGTCGACGCTATGTCGACGCGAGTACCTGCCCGCGACGATCGATGCTCAGTCGATGCATGACCGACGCAACTCTCTGAAGTGTTGATCCAAGAGTGCATCAGTCGACGCCAAGTCGACGCAACTCCTGTTGCGTCGATGCATGTCCGCATCAGTCGACGCCACCGCCCAGTCGACGCGAGTAACCACGAAGCATCGAGGCCAAGAGTCAGCCCGCGTCGATCGACGCAGCGTCGACGTGGCTGCCCAGATTTGCGATTTAATGGTTTCTTGCACGCCAAGACTTGTTATATCTATACCCTTTATATTTTGGATTTTTGGGAGAGACACGACATCCTAGGGTTTTTTAGCTTAAAATAAACGTAATTCCACATCTCACAACGAGACTTGAAGACCGAGATCAAGGATCGAAGAACGACGAGTCCGAAACTTCAAATTCGCGTTCGAGATTCATTCTTCGCCCAAGATCAACGTTCAATTCCGGAAAAGCTGGAGATTTTCATCGCTTTTATTAGTTCTAATAAGTTTTCTAAACTCTTAGTTCATTTAGTAGTTAGTTTCCTATTGAATTGCATAGTTAAATTCTTAGTTAATTCTAGAACTAGTTTAATTAGTTTAATCATTTCATGCTTGGATATTGAATCAATTTAGTTTATTTATGCGATTCGATTTATGCTTAGTTATTCGTTTTTAGATTCGTATGATACAATTGCTTTATGGTAGTTTCTTATATTCATGTTCTTAGAGATTTAAATCTTCATAGCGTTTTATTGATAATTTAATTATTGCTCGTAGTTGATAATATAGTTTAGAATAATTAGTTTAATTATCCTTAGTTTAATTACTGCTTTAGTTTATAATTATCAATTCAAAATCTTTTAAAATCACAAATGTACATGTATTTTATTCTAGTTCGTAAATTGAGAAAAACATCCGAAAGACCGAATAGTTGTTTCCTCGAGAGATACGACTCGAGTCAAACTCATCACCCTACAAGTTCCTCGTACTCTTGCGAGCAAACTTACGTGTTTTAATTCAAATATCTATAATTGGGGTGCACAAAAAGTTTGGTTCAAAACTTTGGCGTCGTTGCCGGGGAAGTAACGAGTAGGAATATAGGATGTTTTTCGTTTTAAGTTTTTAGTTTCTTTTTATTTTTATTTATTTATTTTATTTTCGCACTTGGTCTTTGCCGTTTGGTACGTTGATGTATTGTTAAGTTTATGCAGGGAAGGCGATCACTTCACCGCGACCTTTGTACCATTCATTGACAACATCCATCGTTCGAACCCACCAATACAAAGACCCATTTTTATTCCCGAGGACGATTCTTCAACAGCAACTGATTTCGTGTGCGACGAAATTCCTGAAGATATGGCTAGAAGAGCGAATCATGAGGACGATCACAATGAGTTGTTCGATGCATTAAACAATGAGCTACCTTTCCAACCTCCACGAAGACGTCGGGGAGAGTATGGAAGCGATCCGCGATACCTTGGAGGTCACATTCAACCACCAAACAATCGGGCCTCGCTACAACTAAGACAAGGAAATAGAGGAAGGTACGCTCAACATGACGATGAAGTGTTTGAAGATTATCCTGACAGACCAATCCCTCGACGAGAGTTTGTAGATGAAAGGTTCGACGACCAAGATTACGAAGGAGATTATGAGGTTGCCTATCATAGAGAGAGAGCACCGAGACACCCCCGAGCACCTCGACAACGAGATTTGGCATGCCCGAAGGTTGTACCTTATGGGTCTGCTATTGTTCTTGGACCAACTGCTAGGGATGTAGAGATCAAACCGCATCAACTGAATTTACTTTTGACTTTTCACGGGAATGCCCATGAAGACCCTTTAGCATTTTCAAACTACTTTATCGATGAAGTAGGAAGATTTGTAGGTCATGGCCTTCACCGGGAGTATATACAAATGATTTGTTTCCCCTATAGCATGAAAGACAAGGCAAAGACTTGGTTACTATCCTTAAAACCAAGATCATTAACTGATTGGGAGATGATAAGCGAGAAATTATTAAATCAATACTATTCAGCCCAAACAACGGGACATCTTCGAAGGCAAATAGCTACGTTTGAAAAATTGGAGGGTTAGCTATTTCATGAAACATGGGAGCATTACAAGACATTTTTGCAAGCTTTCCCCCACCATAACTACTCTCCCGAGATGACGAACCAAATTTTCTTTGATGGGTTGTTAGACCATGAAAAAAGGGAAGTTGAAATAGCGGCGGGAGGAGATTTAGGAGATTTGACGGCCATCGAGGCAAAATGAGTGTTGGAGAAGCAGAGCGAAAAGTCTAGACAAACCAATTACCGACCTCAAAAATTGAAGGTGAATGAAATGGCGATAGCTAAGAAAGTAGGAGAAAAGAAGATAGAAGAGATGGTTCAGGAGATGGTGAATAAGAGACTAGCTGCATTGAAGATAGAGGAACCGAGCTAAAAGAAGCAAGTACCGTTGGTATGTGCACAATGTGGAATGACTGGACATTTGGTGAATGATTGCTCGGCCGTATATGAAGAAACAGGAGTTGAAGAAGTTCACGCGATTCAAGCATTTCAAAATGCGCCCCCTATTGGGAACACCTATAACCCTAGATTGCTTAATCATCCTAACTTTCAGTTTGTCCCGGGAAATCCAAATAATGTACCCCTACCTCCGCAAAATAATTTTCAACCAAAGGCGCCGGTTCCTGCCCAAATACAACCAACTGATTAACTTTTAGTTTGGCAGCAAAACCAAGTCACTGAAACTATTTGGAACCAAGACGGCCTCACACATGTTCAGGAGGAAATGAAGGGAGTTCGAGATGATATGAAAGAATTGAGAACGATGATGACTGAAATGGCCAAATGCACTCTTGGAAATTCACCAGGACTAAGAAGATTGGAGATGATGTTAGGACAATTGGCAACTGACATGGCGTCATTGAAGAAGGAGACAAATACTTTTCCAATCCAAACAGAACACGCCTCGGCTATTCATGTGCTGAGAAGCAGAAAAGTAGTGGATAACGGCATCGAGCTAGAAAAGAAGAATGACGAGGAAGAAGCCGAAACCCAACCACAAGTAGATGCAACCAAGTCGGACGATCTAATGCATAAATCTTCAACTCCAAATATTCCGGGTCCATTGAAGAAAAAGAACTCGACAGCAACTGAAGATCCCATCGATTTCTAAAATACACCACCAAAGATGTTGACTGTTTATGATCATGTTCCCCTCCCAAGTTGCCTACGTACGGCCAAGGAGAATAAAAAATTCATGGAACTATATAATTTATTGAAAAATGTCAATGTTAACCTCCCCTTGATAGAGGTGATAAAGACAATGCCAGCATTTGTGAGGTTTTTCAAGGAGCTAGCATCAAAGGAAAGGCGTTTGGCTGCAAATCATCACGTGGCTTTGATAAGGGAGGTTAGCGACATATTTAAGACACCATTGCCACCCAAAGAGAAGGATCCCGGGAGTTTTTGCATAATTATTTCTCTCGGGAATGGACAAACGGCACGGGGGATGCTTGACCTTGGAGCTAGCATAAATTTGATGCCCCACTCAATTTACAAGGAGTTTGACCTAGGACCGCTGAAACCGACAACGATGAGGTTACAATTGGTGGATAGAACGGTAAGGCTACCTTTGGGGATTGTGGAGGATGTTCTAGTACAAGTAGACAAGCTAGTGATGCCAGTCGATTTTGTTATGATGGACGTTGGTGACGTACAAAGCGAGAATCGAGAACACACCATTTTGTTAGGACGTCCATTCATGTCTACAACGCGCACGGTGATCGACGTAAACAAGGGAAGGGCGACTATGTCCGTTTTAGGCGAAACGGTGACGTTTTCACTTCAAGATATTCACAAGACTCCTGCACCATTTATAAAAGACAAATGTTCTACTGTTGATTTAGTAGATTCTTGCGTGAATGAACTCCTGAGCATCGGCATGATTGAAGAGTTTGATAATGTAGAGGCATTTGAGGATGGATTGCCCATGAATTTTAACGTGCCTGAAAACGAGCCAAAGGTGGAGTTGAGACCACAACGAGATCGTTCGGAATTTGCGCTAAGAGAAGAGACGAAGCCACCGCATTATCATTCAAGATGTGTTTCCCTTGACCCCTACAAGAATTTTAAACGTACGAAGAAAAAGGGCGAGGCTAATAGCAAGGATTGGACAAAGAAGAAGAAGAAGTCGAACGAAGTTTTTAACGAGAAGTTCAAGGTTGGTCAACTAGTGTTATATAATTCCGATCGTAAGTTTGATCCAACCAATTATAAAGTTGCATGGAGTGGACCGTTTTTAATAAAGGAGATGGATGAGTATGGTGTAGCCACACTGTACGATGAGAGTAAGAAATCAAGTTTCCAAGTCCACAAGCATTGGCTTAAGCTATATTTCAAGGATAATATGAAGAATCGTGATCGTACCAAGAAGGAGTTCGTGGACCCACCACGAGATAGATATTGATCAAGCAATTACGTCGAGCATATGACGTTAAATGTTGCGCTTCTTGGGAGGCAACCCAAGCGTTAGTTAGTTTTCGTTTTCTTTTCTTTATTTTTTTGTCCTTTTATATTATGTCAATTTCCGTGGTACGTATATGCGTGTGTTGATGTGCGGAAAGTACGATAAATCGCTTACTCTGGACACCTAACAGTTATATAGAGGTAGCTCGCTACCGCAAGGCCTTACCGCTTGTTCCACTCGAGGCGTTAACAATGACAATCAACCACTGAACATACCGCTAGCCGCAATAATCAAGGATCACGATGAGCTTACCGCCACCGTCTAAATTATTTTTACGAATTTCATTTTCGTCGATCGAGGTCGCAATCTGACCCAAGTTAGCCGCAATTCGGCCGTTTCAAAATCCCAAAAGATGTGCCACCGGGCACTTGCGCGTGGCAGTTGATCGCAATCGTGGTTTATTTGTTCGTTTTGTTTTGTTTATTTTTATAGGTTTGTTTCAAGGACGGATCCAACCCCGCGATCTAAGACGAAGGATAATTGCACAGGCGTTTTTGGAGAGACTCGACTATCATATTTCCAGGGATGTTTTCTTATCTCCCTTGCTCTTCTTTTCTTTTATATTTATGACCATCAGGAGATTGCCAAGTTTTTAGGGGTGGTGGGTAGTGGTGGTGGTGGTTGAGTATGGTTTATATTTAAAGTGCAATTTGATGTCTTTGTTTTGAAATGCATAAATTTTTACGTGATTGATTACTATTCCTACGCCAAATTGTGTTTGTATGGCTTGCCCATCGAATTTAATTAAGTGTGATTTGAAGTTCTTGTCTTTTGAGCGTGCATAAGTGCATAAATTTTTGGAAATTTATATTTATATATTGTAAAATGGTACTTGGACGAAATCGATTTCACAAAACCTTAAAAGCAGCGTCAATTCAAAACTTTTTCATGCAAAAAGCCAGTGAATAGCCTGAGTGATTATCATCTTTGCATGTGCTTGAATAAATTTCAGTTTGGATATCTCTTTGAAACCGCTGTGTGTAGTTGACTTTGAAAATGAGGTTAAGGCACATATAAAACCCTATTTCGTCCATATCCATAAATTTTAGCCACTATAAATTTTGAATGAGCCAATCATAGCCAAATAATCCATGCCTTTAGCCATGAGTGATGTTATTGAGTTGACCCCTACCAACCCTTTAAAAGCGTGGGGTAGGAGTTCGTTATTTTACTGGTTATTAGTGTTTTGGAATTGTATTAGGAATTTATGATTTTTGTATTTAAGGACTACCATCCAAAAAAAAAAAAAAAAAAAAAGAGAAAAAAAAAAAGAAAGGATGGTGAGTCTTGTTGAGTAATTGCCTACGCGCTTAATTTAAGGCTTGTTTYGTATTGTTTATTTTCTTATAAAGCCTAATATTTAAAAGGCAAAGAGTTGTGTAAGAAGCATGTTATAAGCTTCAATTGTGCTTAAGTGGTTTGAGCTTACAGTCGGTTTATGAGTTTCGAGTTGAGGAATAGCCTAATTTCAAGGCTACGTTATGAGAGTTAAGTGAGGTTTTTATTTTTGAGCGAGGTGGAGCAATTTGCTTCTTGATTAGATTAAGTTGAGTGAGCGATTTAGCCACACGACTTATATATTCCACACCCATCCAAAGAGCCTTACATTACAACCCGTAAAGACCTTACCGATTCTTAGTTTTGACAGCACACTTCAAGGCTACGTTATGAGAGTTAAGTGAGGTTTAGCTTACAGTCTGTTTACGAGTTGAGGAATAGCCTAATTTCAAGGCTACATTATGAGAGTTAAGTGAGGTTTTTATTTTTGAGCGAGGTGGAGAAATTTGCTTCTTGATTAGATTAGGTTGAGTGAGCGATTTAGCCACACAACTTATATATTCCACAACCATCCAAAGATACTTACATTACAACCTGTAAAGACCTTACTGATTCTTAGTTTTGACAGCACACTTAATTTGCGATTGAGAAGAGATTGATTTTCCGTGCTTATTTACTGTGCATGTAATTGTATGATTTGAGTGTATACACGTCCCATGCAGAAAATACTTGAGTGCTTTTGAGCGTACATATATATATATTATCCTTCGTAAGGATGCATGATTTCGTTTTTGGAGCGATAATGTAATAATGGTCGAGTGATTGACGTTGCGTGATTTGTACCTATATTTTCAAAATTACGTATGTAGCATAGCACGACTCTTGCTTGAACCTATTTTCATTCTAGTTATACTTTGAATCTATCGTTTGTTCGAGGACGAACAAACCAATTAAGCGTGGGGTAGTTGATTAGCGTAGATTTGTCCTTATTTTTATTAGTACTTTAGTACGTTTTTCTATTTGTTTTTGGTATAAGTTTGATGATTTAAGCTTAATTTCGTATTTTCATAGTTCCAGCTTATTTTACCGTATTTTGATCATAATTGATGCGATTAGGTGATATTTTGTTATTTTTCACCTTATAGCTAAGTAACCGGAAGAGTTCAGCGCGTAATTAGATGAGTTCAATGTTCAAAAGTGGAGAAACGAGCTTTCCGGTGAACAAGTAGTAGAAAAATAAGAAAATGAGACTGAGCCTCAGTAGCGTCGATCGACGCAAGCGTCGACGCTACGTCAACGCGAGTACCTACCCGCGACAATCGATGCTCAGTCGACGCATGGCCGACGTAACTCTTTGAAGCGTCGATCCAAGAGTGCATCAGTCGACGCCAAGTCGACGCAACTCTCTGTTGCGTCGATGCATGTCCGCGTCAGTCGATGTCGCCGCCCAGTCAACGTGAGTAACCAGGAAGCATCAACGCCGAGAGTCAGCCCGCATCGATCGACGCAGCGTCGACGTGGCTGCCCAGATTTGCGATTTTAGGGTTTCTTGTGCGCCAAGACTTGTTAATTTCGGATTTTTCAGAGAGACACGACATCCTAGTATTTTTTAGCTTAAAATAAACGTAATTCCACATCTCATAGCGATATTTAAAGACCGAGATCAAGGATCGAAGAACGACGAGTCCGAAACTTCAAATTCGCGTTCGAGATTCATTCTTCGCCCAAGATCAACGTTCAATTCTGGAATAGCTGGAGATTTTCATCTCTTTTATTAGTTCCAATAAGTTTTATAAACTCTTAGTTCATTTAGTAGTTAATTTTCTAGTGAATTGCATAGTTAAATTCTTAGTTAATTCTAGAACTAGTTTAATTAGTTTAATCGTTTCATGCTTGGATATTGAATCAATTTAGTTTATTTATGCGATTCGATTTATGCTTAGTTATTCGTTTTTAGATTCGTATGATACAATTGCTTTATGGTAGTTTCTTATATTCATGTTCTTAGATTCGTTAATTAGATTTAAATCTTCATAGCGTTTTATTGATAATTTAATTATTGCTCGTAGTTGATAATATAGTTTAGAATAATTGGTTTAATTATCCTTAGTTTAATTACTGCTTTAGTTTATAATGATCAATTCAAAATCTTTTAAAACCCCAAATGTACATGTATTTTATTCTAGTTCATAAATTGAGAAAAACATCCGAAAGACCGAATAATTGTTTCCTCGAGAGATACGACTCGAGTCAAACTCATCACCCTATAAGTTCCTCGTACTCTTGCGAGCAAACTTACGTGTTTTAATTTAAATATCTATAATTGGGGTGCACAAAAAGTTTGGTTCACGGAGCAACCGAGATGTACTATTGGCTTTTTCGCGTTCATCTAACATATAATATAAGGTCTATATTATGCAAAATGTAATTATTATAAAATAATGGTAGAAACAGGCACAATAATAATAAAAATATACCTGTAAGAATATTATGTTCACGTGATCTCACATTTCCACTGCATAAGACACCGGTTGTAAAGAAAATCAAGTGAAAATTACAGTTTAAAAAATGCCACAAAACTAACATCTTATTAAGCTGACAAACTGACCAAATGGGTTAATCTAAAAAAAAGAAAGAAAAGAAAAGCTCACCCTACTAAGTCGTGATCTTCCAGGAGTTCGAGATCAAATTTATCAAGATTAAACCGTTTGGGTAAAGTGATAGAGTAGTAACGTGTCTTAGAGAGACCAACTCCATTACCTGCTCGTTTGCTCTTTGTGGTCTTCAAGCCACTTAGTTTATTCAGTACTTGATGACAGTCTTGAAATAAATACTCAACTTTCTTCAAGTATATCCTCACGACCCCCAGGAGAAGGAAGGCTAGGATTCTATGTGTGACCACATGAACTTCATCATCTAGAATCTTATCTGAAAGAGGAGTGAGGAGTTAAAAAAAAAACATTTGATTTTGGCTTTTACATAAAACCCAAATTATTTATTAGTATGAAAATTACTAAATGCTATAACATAATCTTTACTAAAAAAGATTTACTCATGTTATTAAGTATGCTTATCTTCCAACATCACCAAAATTTAGAAACTATTTTGTAATACAAATGATGGTTCCGAAGAATGTATAGAACATTTGGTACAATCACACACAAAGTAAAAGAAACACTGCACAAAGATTTCTCAATTCTATAAAAACCCATCAAACATGATGACTTGGTCCACTCTATTCCCTTCTCACAAATTTATTTCAACAGGAGAAATAAATAAACTAAAAACAATCAACCTGACAAAAAACAAAATGGCTGTATGGATCTTTGGGTTCATAATTTTTAATAATTACACAAGTGAACCAAATGTTGTACTGTCCAATTCTACTACAATCAATCAAGTTCTCAAAAGTTGATGCAGTATTTACCTTGAGCTTCTACCTTTGAACTGATGCATAATATCATCTAGTTTTTCAAAGTCCAAAGGTCTACTATCCCAGGACCTAGCTAAGCAAGAAAGTTAGAAATCATTTTTTAAAAAATCAAATTCAGTTAGAATTAAACATCTAATAATAAGTATAGCTTTGATATATATATATATATATATATATATATATATATATATATATATATATATATATATATATATATATATATATATATATATATTTATGTGTGTGTGTGTGTGTGTGTGTGTGTGTGTACTGAGAAGCTCACAATGTCGCTTCGATATTTTGAATAAATCGAGCCGAATCTATGTAAAATAGTTTTACCACTTCTTCCACAAAAGTGGGGTTAGCTTCGTCTTGCAAATCTTCCAATTGAACAAACTCTTCATCAAGATATCCCTGAAAGACGCACATCAATATTATATTAATTAGGCAAAATAATGTTAATAATGAGAGTTAAATGTATATATATATATATACATATTAAAAGTCTTGATGTTTAGTAGAAATTGGCTAAATAATATTTAAGGGTTTTGATCACCTAAATATCAGTTCCTACATCGACTATTGGAAATGCAGATAATGCAACCACATTCATGAGATATTGTGTCGTTTTATTAATATTATTAGGGTCGACGATATTAAGCAAATTGAATGAAATTATATATGAAAGAAAAAAAAAGTTTACTATGCATAATATTTTACTAGGGAAATTTTTTTTCTTGAGTAAGGAGAGGTTCTTGAAATAGTACAAAGAAAGTAAAATAAAAAATAAATAAATAAACTGAATGAATGGGGTTATCGTTTACGATTGGATAAAGGCCTAATATTTTGTTGCCGTATATATATATAAGAGGTTCATAAGAATAAGACACATCATATATATGATTGAGGAGATCCCCCATTCCCACCTACAAGTATATTATAGTACAAACAGAGGCGTACAAGAATTTCAATGAAAAATGGAAAGTAATTCATCAAAAAGGCCTCCAATGAAAAATTAAATTAGTTGTTGTTAAATCTTATCCATTTTCTGCATAAGATGTAAAAAGCAGCAAGATTCATTGAACAAATCAGAACCCATGTAAAAAGGGTACAAAAATTGCCTCTTCACCTTTTTTTCTTGAAAAAGAGAAGACCCTTTCTAAATTCCGTCATATTTAAGGAAAAATATGCATGGCTAAAGCAAAAGACACATGCAAACAAGTTAAAATCTGAAACTTTTTTTTGTTTGGCCCTCCAGATATTTGGATTCAGATCTTAAATTCTAGATTTTGTGTTCCATTCATATCCGGACGGACAAGGTGTGTGAATATTTCTTAAATCACCTATTCTGATGACACGTGTCATTCATTCAGATAACTAACACAAAAGGTGAATTTGCACAATTTTGCAAACAATTTTTCCTTAGACAACCTTTTAATATAATTTTTATTGATGATTAAAAAAATTTCTCTATCTTTTCTATAAATTTGTCCATCTG
The DNA here is from genome assembly GCA_014905375.1 of Phtheirospermum japonicum. Taxonomy (NCBI): domain Eukaryota; kingdom Viridiplantae; phylum Streptophyta; class Magnoliopsida; order Lamiales; family Orobanchaceae; genus Phtheirospermum; species Phtheirospermum japonicum. Next base: position 137,704 of record BMAC01001207.1, on the reverse strand, counting down.
TTCTTGGTTTGCCTGCTACAATAAAATTCAAAAAGAGCAAGCACTTAAGATTCAGGTTTTATCCAATATATATCCGACAAATGAAAAGGATTTGGTCTGCTCAAAATCAAGATACATACAAAATATGCTCATAGGGCACATAACTTAGCCCCTCACTTCTCATATCACATATCATATATACCCAAATTGATCCAGCATGCACATGCCATTTATCTATCATAAAAAACCTTACACCAAAATACTCTGGACCCAATCACACACACATATACATATACAATATGTATCTATATGTACTTACTAGGAAGTTTCCATGACTCACAAATATGAAGATCAATTTCCACTAAAGTACCCCTTAGAACCTCTTCATTAGCAATTTTTTTGTAGAGATAATGACAAACCAACTCTTCATCACTTGGATAAAACCTGAAACCTGGTGGTAAACTGATCTTATATATATATATATATATATATATATATATACTATATAT
>BMAC01001207.1:67589-120407 GCA_014905375.1 Phtheirospermum japonicum | reverse complement strand
ACGAGCCCGAGTGGGCCCGTAAGATCGCCGAACTAGAAATCCAAATAGCCTCTCTCACCAAGCCATACCCGAGCCAAACATTGAAAATGAAAAGAAAATTAAAGATTATTTAAAAACGATCAATCTAAACTAATTAACTAATAAAACCTTATAATTTTGAAATTAAGGAAAATGGAGGGAAAATTAAAGTTAAGCTTATTTGAAAAAGTCAACAAAATTAACTTAGCAATAATTAAAGGTTTAACAAGGAAGATTATATGATACTTTTAAAAACTTAAAGATTGATCTAACAACTTAACAACTTAAAAGCATAAGTTCAAAAGTCCAAAAGCTATAAGATGAAAATAGAGGTTTGATGATCAAAACAACAACTAAATTACGATCAAACATCAACATAAGATTAAAAGAAATAACATGAAAATAAAACTATATTAATGGAAAAAGTTTACCAAGAGTATGATCCACAAAAGCTTGAAATGGAAAGCTTGAAAGCTTCTTAACAAAAGAAATCTAACCAAAGCTTGAATAACTAAGATCTAAAGCTTAACTAAACTAAAGCTAATTAATAGGAATTAATACAAAATAAAAAATGGAAAATATGGAGAAGTGTTTTTGGGAGCAAGAACCCTGAACCAGACCCTTGCTGCAAGTTGTTCTTCTGAGTGAAATGACGTCTTTGACTAATACATGACGCAGGGGCAAAAACGTCCAAAAGTGGCAAAAAATCTGCTTTTCAGTCGATCGACTGTAAAGCAGTCGATCGACTGGCATTCGATCGGTCAACTCTCCTGTCGATCGACTGCTCTTGTCAAAACGGCCAAAAGCTCTGGAATTCAGTCGATCCTCGGAGTTCTAGTCGATCGACTGCAGTCGATTCGACTTCATCGGCAGTCGATCGACTGCAGTGTCCAAAATGCCAAAAGTCCCTGGAATCTAGTCGATTTTGGAGTTCCAGTCGATCGACTAGAAGGGCAGTCGATCGACTGAACTCCAGTCGGTCGACTGGATTGCTGCACCCGGCTCGATTCCTTGTTCTTTTCACGTCCGCCGGTTTATCGAGCCTCGTCCGTTGCGCTCCCTTGCTTTGTCCGTTCATTCCCGAGTTGAGTATCAACGATCCCAAATGAGCGCAGGCCCCGCTTGGACGTCCTACGACCAATAGAAAAACGAAATAGTGAAAAACTACGAAAACTAATAATAAAACGTACAAAAATACGAAAACCTAGAAATAATGAAAAACGGCCAACTCGACTCCTAAAACACCTAAAAGCAAGCGAAACACACGCAACGTGATACAAAAATGATAGCAAAAATATGTACAAAAAGATGCAAATCAATTGCTTCACCTTTCCCAATTCACCAAACTCTCATTCGAAGCCCTTTCTTCTTACACACTCTTTCCGACTTTTATTTCACAACACTTAGAAGCTTTCTGAATTTGTTTCTTTTCACTAATTTTAGCCTTTGAACTAGGCTTTTCACTTGAACTCACTCTTTATCACTTTTCGTGATTTGTGTTGGAGTTTTATTCTTTATCTTTTTTTATTTTTTATTTTTCTTTTTTTTGTATAAGCAACTCAAAACTTGAAACCCGCAATCGATTTCCCTCACATTTCTCGTCAACTAATAATATACCCTCTCACCTCACAGTTTATGAAAATATAAGAGCTAAAATCGAGCTCGGTTAACAAGAAACGGGACATAGGCTCAAGGGGGCTCGTTTGGGACTTCTAAAGTAGCTTAGATATATGGATATGGCCGAAACAAGGGTGATATATGTGCCTCGAGGTCATTTTCAAATTCAATCATGTACAAGCAAAGTCAAACCTCCTCAATGCAATTTCTGTAAAAATGCAAGCAAGCCGATAAATCACACAAGGCTACTCACTAGTTTGCACCGAATTTGGGAGCAAAATCAAAAGATTTTTTAGTGCTTTGCAATATTTTCACGAGAAAATGTTGATTATATATATAGGCGGGTTTTGGACGAAGCACACAAATTCAACCCCTCACACAAGAGGCCATAAACATGCAAAAACCCGATAAGTAAACTATTCAAACTTCCTAGCATGTGGAGTTGTTCAACAATGTAATAAAGACACAAACGACACAAAAATCGACTCAACTATATAAATACGCAAATAGTAAGCGTCACTTCGCCAAGAATGCATCACTTCGCCAAGTCTCGAGTTAAGAGCAACAAAACATGCTTTTCGACACCCGGACCTTAAAAACCTACCCACCCCACACTTATACCATGCATTACCCGCATTTTAATGAAAACCAAGTAAAAGGAGGGGGAATAGAAACTTCCTTAACCGAGCGAGTTTGAGTCGAGCTCGGTAGGGTCCACCTAGGCATCTTAAGCAATCCAAGAAAAAATCGAGCATGGCTAGTATCTCCCGGCTTCATGAACGCTACTAACTTATATCAAATCGCCCAAGGTTGAAGTCGGAAAACAAAGCCTAGAAAAGAAAATCACACGAAATTAAAAACACAAGGAAATATGTACATGAATCTCAACAACATATTTTTTTTTGTTTTTTAATTTTTCAAATATTTTTGGATTTTTATAAAATAAGAAATAAAAGAAAAGAAATAAATGAGAAGAACTTGGGTTGCCTCCCAAGAAGCGCTTGTTTCATGTCACTAGCTTGTCGTACTCCCTTTTTAATCAAGGTGGAAAGATAACGGGAGGGTCCACCAACACAATCTCCTCCTTGTTGGGAGGATCCACTCTTTGGAACGTCCTTGGCACATTGCATAGCTCATATAAGATCCGCCAAAAAGTGAACGTTCCAAGCGGGCAATTGAAGCTCGTCTCGGCTAGGTCTTCGGGTGGGATGGTGATTTTAAAGTGAACCGATGACTCATCCATAAAGAAAAAGGAGTAATGGCCGGCTAACTCTTCCAACCTTTGATCGACAAATAGTTAAGGGAAATGATCTCTCTTGGTAGCCACTTCCAACTTCTTAACATCGACCAACATCCTCCAACCCGTTGTAGCCCTCGTGGACAACAACCCTCCTTCTTCATCCTTAAGAAAGAACATGCCGCTTGTCTTGGGCACCAAATCAATGGGCTTCACCCACTCTCCTTTAGACATCACGAACATCAAGCCCAACAATAACAAACTCAAAGTCCCGGCTCTCACCATTTCATCAAGAATCAAATTCAAAGAGCTAACTCCCTCAACCACTCCCGGTATCCAATCAATAGCACTCTTAAGAACATCAAGCCCTTTAGCCATTCTCTCTTTCTACCTCGGTTTGAATTTCCCAAGATGGTAATCGATTTTTTCTCCTCTTCCTCCAGATAAGTATGCAGTAGCTCAAACAAATCACCGATACCTTCATGGTACTTTTTAATCTTAGCATCGAAAATTTCCACACCACGATAATCTTCAAGCTTCTCGATGGAATAGACTCCCAACCCCTCATCAACAATCTCCACCCCAATAAAATCTTCAAATTCTCCAATCCTATCATCAATAACCCCCACCTCTCCCTCTAAAAAGTCATTGTTGCCCTCAAAAACACAACGAGAGGCATTGACACACAAATCGGGGTCACATAGAGGAACAACGGGCTCATCGTTAAGAATAAGGGGCTCATCATCCTCAAAATAATCCTCAATATTGACATCCGGGCTAACCTCCTCCTCGAGGCTCTTTTCCATCATATAAGCTTCTTCGACTAACTCTTGGAGCATGTCCATGAGTAACGAATCCGCATGAGCTCGTTTAAGCATATCAACATCGCTTGCGAATTGGTCCATTGTAGCATCAATAGCATTAAACTTAGCCTCGCATGAGGCCAACGTAGTGGTCAACGAATTCAATCATTGCAAAATGGCCAAGAGAGTCGGATCGGGGGGTGGAATAGGAGCATGCACCGGAATATCAAAGGAGGGAGGGGCGTTTTGGTCATTAGAGCTCGAACCTCCAAAGTACGCATACGGATTGGAATCATGAGTGCCATAGGTGGAATAAAATGAGGCATAATCAAAATTGGAAGTAAGAGAACCATCATGGAGGCCAGGATTTTGGCTCGGCATATTCAGATAATTTTATGTAGCACCATAGCCATACGAGCCGGAAGTCGGGGCTTCCACGTTCGGATAGGAATATGGAGCTTGCACATTCGTATAGGGATTTGGAGCTCCATAACCACCCGAGGAACCATTCACGCCCGATAAACTATCAAGCCCGACATGGTTTGCACCATGCCCTCCCATGCCGGGTTGCCCATAACCAAATCCACCGTTGGCAATGTGGTTTGCACCATGCCCTCCCACGTTGCCAAGGCCATTATACAACATCTCATTCCCGACATGGTTTACACCATGCCCTCCCATGTCGGGAATGTATTAACCATAGTCACAAGTGCCTAACATACTACACAAAAAACGTCAAATAACAAATCAAGCTAAAAACACAAAGAAACAACAATCAAATCGAAAGCCTTAACCAAGCCGAGTCGCAACGGTGCCATTTTTTTTGTAGAGTTTTTGTGGTGTTGAAATAAATCAACGGGTTCATGGCTTGTTATTATCGGAGGTCGATTCAATTGAGGAATCAAAGTGTTTCTAGCTTGGAAAATTAAAAGGAAAATGAAAATAAAGCAAATAATCTGGCTATACTATTCTAAAAATTGAAATAACAAGTGGGTAGGATGCCTCGTCGTATGCGTCAAATAGAAAATGCAAAGTAATAATGAAAATAAGCAAGAAAATGCAATATTTCACCAAGTATAAGCATGCATGCACAAGGTACAACTATGCATAAAATCCTAAATTATGCAAATAAGCAAAAATTGAAAGCATGGATGTAAAGAGCAAGAAAAGTTAACATGAAAGTTTAAAACTTTAAGGAAAATAACAAGCATCAAAGTGTAGATCTAAGATTTAACTTAAAACTATGCATGAAAACTTAATTCAAAATAAAGCATGTGAAAAACTAAAAATCAAGACGATCCAAGACCCGATCTATGATCTAGACGTGTCACTCATCTAGATTCCACAGTCAATTCTTAAGATCTAACATGAATTCAAGYTGCTAAGACAAAAYGCATAAAAATGAAGAAAATGCATGAAACATATGAAATTACGTGAAATTAAACGATCCAGGCCTCGATCTATGATCTAATTGTGTCACTCAACTAGATTTCATGGATGATTCACAAGATCAAGTACAAATTATAATACCTAAGGCAAAAAGCATAAAACAAATGAAGAAAAAAGCATGAAGTTAAAAGAAAGCTTACTAGAATTAAAGAGAAAATCCAAAAGCTTGATTAAAATTGCAAGGAATTAAAAATTCAAGGGAGTACTTGAATCCTTCTTGAGCTTACAAACCCAAGGCAAAGCTTGAAATTAAATCTAGAGAGAGAAAATAATCTCAAACCCAAGATTGGGTTGGGAGGAGGTGTCTTACGAAATGAACGAGAGGTTCTATTATACAAGTTAATTAGGTGTAAATAGGTCAATTATGCCATATGAGCTTGGATTTCCATGTATTGACCAAATTTGACCCAAAATGGTCAAAATAGACCTTTTGGGTTGAGTTTGGCTCGATTGGCTTGATAAATTTGCAAGGTGGCTCGATGTGGGCCGACATGGCTCGGCGCTGGGCGGGCTGGCTCGACAGGACTCGACGCTGGGCTGCAGGCGCTCGTCAGCGTGTAGGCAGGCGCGCGCAAATGCGCGCAGTCGATCGACTGGATCGGCAGTCGATCGACTGCTCTCGGCACGACGGGCGTGGACAAAAACTCTCTGCCGAGCAGTCGATCTAGCCCTCGGCAGTCGATTCGACTGCTGGGTAGTCGATCGACTGCGCTCGACAGTCTCGGTAGATATGTCTCAGCAGGTGCTCGACAGTCTCGGCAGCTCTCGGCAGGACTCGGTCGGACACTAGGTAACCCAGTGTCATAACACGTACCCAATGTCGGCCATAATTCTTCAAATCGAGCTCCGATTCCGCTAGAACTCCAATCGGAAGCCAATACTCGGCCATATCCAGACTAGAATAGTTCAAAATACCTAATTTAAACATAAAATTAATTATTTAAGATTAAAATAATCATATTAAGTAGAAAATCAAAAAGAAACACGAAAAATAACAAAATGAGAAAACAAACGAAAAACTTAATAAAACTCGACTCAAAAACTACTAAAATCAACATAAATCCTAATTAAAAACACGAGGAAAAACACAACAATTACATGCAAAACACTTATTTCCGCAAGAATTACGACATCCATGCCATATGCTAGGCTAAATAGGGTTTCTTTAGTGCTTTCCTTGGGGTTGGTTCGATAAGCCCATAGAATCGAACTGAGCTCGTCTACCCATTCGCCTCCTGACTTTTCTAAACGTGCCTTAATCCCCTGAACCAGTATTCGATTGGTAACCTCGACTTGTAAGTTTAATAAAACATGTAAGTTTTTGAATCAAACTAATGATTAACTAATTAAATTTTAAATTAACTAAACTAGATTAATTAACTAATTAATTAATTAACTAAATATTTCAAAAACTAATTAATTATAAGACTAATTTAATAAAACAGAATCAGATTTTCAAAAACTAAATTATTAACTAAAGCATTCAATCAGAACTCGGCAATTAAAACTAACAAACTAACAACTAATATTTCACCACTAACGGTTACTAAGAACTAACCGCTAACGGTTACTGTAACCTTTAGCGTAACCGTTAACGAAATAAAATTCAAACAAACTCAATCTTGCATGCATGAAAACCAATTATAAACTGAAACTATTAAACTAAATACGATCAACGATTCCAAACAAAATACGTACGTAAACTAAATAATATTCGAAACTTAAAACTAAAGATTTAAAACTACGAAACTAATTAAAGGTTTAATGATTACTTGCTATAGCTACTGGAAACTGAATGTTCTTCAGCTATTCCGAAGAGAAATGCTGTGAATCGATCGAGAAACGGATGAACGGCATCGAACGGGCTCCGGAACTCGTCTTCGTCGAATCTTCGATTTCCTCGTCGATCTCTGTATTTTGGTGTTTTAATCTGACTCCAAAGCCTAGGATTATGTTTATGGTAAGTATTTAGGGTTACAAGTATTGCACACACTAACACATGGATTAAAGATGGTATTTATAGGATTTTTTCCGCGAACTGGGCCCGCTAACGGTTACTCGCTAACGGTTATAGTAACCGTTAAGTGTATATTTCTTTTTGCATTTCTGGCCAACAACAACGGTTGTAAGGAAAGTTACCGTTAGCTCTGAATTCAGCATTCTAATCGTTAACATCGGTTTTCAGTAACCGTTAAGGGTTAGCGGTAACAGCTAACGGTTGGAGTGACCGCTAAGTGTAATCGTTAGCTTCAACGACAACGTCCAACAGCATAACCCTTCTAGAAAGTGTGCCAGCTTCAATTCTTGCTACTTCTTCACCGGAAAGCTCGATCTTTGATTCTCGATCATCATACTTCATCTTTTACATGCTGAACTCTTCCGGTTACTTAGCTATAAAGTGAAAAACATCAAATAATCACTTATCTTTCATCAATTTAGACCAACACACGGTAAAATAAGCTGGAAGTCTAAATATACGAAATTAAGCTTAAATGGTCCAACTTATACCAAAAACACTAATAAGAAGAAACTAAAATACTACTAAAAACAACAACAAATACATGTTAATCAGGTGGTAAACATATGTGAAGTGTTGGTCTATCTTCATCTTATTGCACCAGGCTCAAATTCGAGCTCCCATAAACTGCGTGCCATTATCTGACACCAGGATTCTCAGCACTCCAACCGACACACTACATTCTTCCACAAGAAACCCATTACCGCCTCTTCCGTAATTTTCTCTAAGGCTTCAGCCTCTACCCACTTACTGAAATAATCAATGGCCACGATCAGGAATTTCTTCTGGGCGGGGGCTGTGGGGAAAGGTCCACCAGGTCTATCCCCACTTGGCAAAGGGGCAAGGAGAGCTCATTGTCATGAGCTCTTCTGCAGGTCGATGCACTAGGAATGAGTTCTTCTGGCACTTGTCACATCTCCTGACAAAGTCACCTGCCTCTTATCTTAATTGTGGCAAAAAAATAGCCAGCTCTCATGATCTTGCTTGATAGGGTTCTAGCACCCATGTGGTTGCCACATCACCCTTCATGAATTTCTCTGAGGACATGGTGTTAGAAGAGTTTTAGTGGTGTTGAAATAAATCAACGGGTTCTTGGCTCGGTATTATCGGAAATCGATTCGATTGAAGGAATCAATGTGTTTCGAGCTTGGAAAATAAAAGGAAAATGAAAATAAAGAAAATAAACTAGCTAAACTAAACTAGGAATTGAAATTGCAAGTTGGTCGGATGCCTCGGTCGTATGCCTTAATTGAAAATGCAAAGAAATAATGAAAATAAGCAAGAAAATGCAATATTTCACTAAGTACAAGCATGCATGCACAAGGTACAACTATGCATAAAAACTCAAATAATGCAAATTTTCTAAAATTGAAAGCACAACTATCAAGAGCAATGAAAATTAATGTCAAAGTTCTAAACTTTAAAGAAAATAACAAGCATCATAGTGTAGATCTAAGACTTAACCTAAAACTATGCATGAAAATAAAATTGCAAATAAAGCACAAGAAACAACTCAAAATCAAGATGATCTAAGACTTGATCTATGGTCTGGATGTGTCATTCATCTAGATTCCATATCCAATTCATAAGTTTCATCATGAAATCAAGGTGCTAAGGCAAAAATCATAACATGAAGAACAAGCATGGAAATAAAGAACAAAGCATGGAATTAAAGCATAAAACATTAAATTGAAATGAAACTTACTTGAATTAAGAAATGAAACAAAGCTTGGATGTAATTGCATCAAAAGTAACAATCCAAAGGAGTATTTGGATTCTTCTTAGGCTTACAAACCCAAGGCCAAGCATGAAAGTAAATCTAAAACTAGGAAAAGAAATTACATCAAAGCTTGAAATTGAATCTAAAACCTAAGAAAAGAAGATTATCCAAGAGCTTGAGAGTAATTTGATCCCAAACCCAAGTTAGGGTTGGGAAGGGAGTGATATCTTCAAAGGTGCAAGGTGTGGGCTTTATATACTTATTTGTAGGGGCAAAACCATCAAAAATGCCCAAAATCGCCGAACTCCCAGCGTCGCAGTCGATCGACTGCCCAGTCTCGAACAGCCAACTCTCTGTTGAGCAGTCGATTGACAGAAATCCAGTTGATCGACTGAGAAATTTACGGAATTATCCAATTATGTCTTCATATGAAATGTAGCCCTTTTGCTTGGCTATCATATGGCGTTTTATTTGTGTCATTTTGATATTTCCTCCGATAGTTATGGGCTCCTCACCAAAACCTACCACAAGCGAGGCGACGATGAACTGTCTCCAATTAAAGCTGCTTTTTACCATTCTTAGACTCAAAATTTGGAATTGTTGTAAACACAAGAAGTTTAGACAATTATCTAAGCATTCTAATGGTATAAGGTGGAGGCGAATTGCACAAGTGTTTTTTGAGTTATGCTTGTATTACGATAACTAAGACATCCACCGAGCGAATATAATCCTTTTAGCCACCTACAAAACAAGAATTCAAGCTTAAAAACCCAAAAATAGCGCAAACACCTCACATATCGTACTCTTAAAGTCAAAAAAAGATCAAAGATAAAAAGTCTTAAAACCTAATGAAAAACGACTCAAACAACTAGACACGACGCTAAACCCTAACTAAAAACACGAGGAAAAACACAATAATTACATGCAAAACACATGGGCGCCTTCTTTTGGGCTTAGACACCGTAAAAGAGGTTGTGCAAACCCTCTTCTGAACAGTTCTCCCTTTATTAATCAAGAACGAGACGACATGATTCTTACCTTCGCTGCCTCTTTACTGTTTCTAGGTAGTTCTCCCTTCTCCAGATATGCCATAATAGGGGAGCGCCAGTCTTTTTCTTCTTCTAGTGTGTGTATCTCCTCCTCTCCAAATTCCTGATGTGCCATTAATAAAGTGATTAACTTTCTTGGCAATCCATTGCCGAGCTGGCTACTTTAGCCAGGTAATCTGCTCGGCCGTTTTCTTCTCTGGGGATTTGTTGGACGGTCAAAGCATCCATGGTGTTGGTCAGCTCACGATATTGAGCTAGATATTTTTGCATGTGTTCTTCCCTTGTTTCAAATTTCCCCTTATCTGCTTGTATACAAGTTATGAATCCACCCGTGCGCATATTCGCTCTGCCCCTAATTCCTTTGCCATCTGAACTCCTCTTAGCAGGGCCTCATACCCCGCTGCATTATTGGATAAGGAATAGTTCATCCGCATTGCATATTCTGTGGTCACACCTTCCGGGTCTATTATACTATTCCAGAGCCACAACCCAGGTTGCCTATCGAGCTGTAAGTGTAGATCGTCCACTCTTTCTTCTCCTCGGGAGAGCTAAATAACTTGTGATTATTCGTATTTAGCTAAATAATAAAAGGGGATAAAAGATGATGAACTAACTCACGAGAACTAACTAACCAAATAAAGAAAGAAATCAAAATCAAAGTAAATAAAATCAACCAAACAAAACACGTAAGAGAATTAATAAGAAATTAATAATAAGGGGAAAATTCCAGTCCAAGTCCAGTTTCCACCCTCGATCGATTCATCTAACCAATTGTAATATTATATTTCACTTTTCATATGAAACTAGTAGCCGTAAATAGCAACAAGCTCTGCTACTCGAATTCGCCCTTGCCGAATATTTAATCAAAACAAGCTCTTCAGTTAAAACTAATTAATGAATAACATATAATAAGCTCTCTAGATTTAATCAAATAAAAGCATTAAACGCTAGTCAAATAGGCTAATCTAATCAATAAACTCATAAGCTCAGTTTGTTTAACTTATGATGTGTTACCCCTAATAGTGCACGACCATTAGTTGCTATAAGGGAAATAGAAATGACAACAATTACGGATTGTAGCCCTATTTCTAGCAATTGACATCTAACTCTAATCTAGGTGATAAGTCTAAATTAGAAATTAAACAATCGTGTCATGAAAATAGAATAACACAAATAATCTCATATGAAGAACGAAATAAATATTACGGGAATTAATTTGAACATAATCAATCGATGGGATTCAACATCAGAATTATTAAACTACTTGCACATGGTGTTCATAGAATTATAAAAGAAAGATAAATGAGAAAACATTGTTTCTTAATAAAGGGAAAAGAGTAGGAAGTTGCTGCTTTGTTCTTTGAGTCTTCCTTCGATTCCTTGGAATTAATTGGTGGTTACTTCCCTTCTTCCTCCCCAAAGAAGTCTTATTTTTGTGCCTTAGAACCCTAGGAATGTCCATCCATTCGTTTTTAATGCAATAGGGAAGGCTATATATAATTTCCCAAAAATTAGAGTGAAGATTTCCTTCCAAGAATAGGTTTTCTTCATCGGCATCGATGGGCATTGATCGACGGGTTCGATCGATGGAAACAAAGGCTTTTGTCAGACAATGGCGTCAACCGACAGAAGGGAATCGACAACAACAAAGGGTTTCGTCGACAAGGGCGTCGATCGACGGGAGGGAATCGACACTAACAGAGGGTTTCATCGACAAGGTTGTCGATCGGGTGGTCGATCGACGGGGGCAGCCCAAGGGCATCGACGTTGGCGTCGATCGATGGGTTCTTGCCGCATTACTTTTTCTTCGCCGAAATCAATCCACGAACCATCCGACGATCATCATCGCACCAATCGAGCACATAATATTGTAAAATAAATGAAAAACATGCAATTGGTGCTCGTCCATCCTCAAAAACATATATACGAGAAATAAATATGTATGACAATATGAAATGCGTAAAAGTATATTTTTAAACCATTAATTACCACGTAATTTCTTTCATATCAAAAACTCATGATCGAACCAAGGAGAATATCTTTCCACAAGAAAAAATGATTGGTGGGCTTTAATTGGCAGGCCCAAGAATCAGCCAAAGTACTCGAGTTCCTGAAGTATTCAAAACTAATGGGGAACTGAAGTGCCCAAAAGGATGGAGAGGTGTAGAAGTAATATTCGACATTACTCAAAAGGATAATGTCTTCCCTTGTGATGCATTGTATCACTTGCAACAACATTCATTGGGAAGATATCAAGGAATCTTCAAGATCGGAGAAATTGAAAAAATCATTGAGGAAGGCGTAGGAAGAATCTCGGAGCAACAAACTCTAGGGATAAGTTTTTCGAGAATCATAAATCTTGGGAAAGGTTAAGAGATGGAATGGATTTTACGGTGGGTGAAAAGAGATATAGAATTAAATGAGCACCAGCCCATTCTCCATATATATTCCCGTTGGAATGATATATACAAGATATCGCGCAGAATATTTTGCAGCCTACATTGATTTAGGTTCAGGGATCTGCACAGCTAAACCAAAAGTCTTCCCAAAGAGATGGAAGAAAAATTATCTCCAGTAGCGAGAAGAGATTTCTCTAAAAGGATTCTAGTCCTAAAGAGAGAGATCAAGCAAGCGGAAATGATGATGGGAGGAGCAAATGGTACTCCATGGTACAAAGTCAAGACTCCTTCAAAACATTTCCATGATACGGGAGAAGATATTCTGTTAGGAAATAATTTCCTACACACATTCAAGAGATTTACATAAGAAAATGAGACTAGAAGACTTATTTTCACAACCCTATGTGATCATAAGATTATAGTCCAGCGACTGAGCGAAGCATTCTACAGAAAAATATCAATCAATTTTCGCAGCAAGCGTGGTGATGACAGAAAACCTAGACACCCAAAAATGAAGGACCGGAGAAGGTATGGAGAATAATTCTCCAACTACGAAAGGAGAGCCTAGGTGGACGAAAGAAAGAGAGGATGAAATCAAAAACGATTGAACTCCTTAAAGCTAACCTAGACACGACTGCACAATCAGACACCATAATGGAAGAACAAATCTCACTAAAGGATATCAAAAGAGAAATTCAAAAGAATTTCAATGAAAACCTCTAGCATGGTGGGATAAGAGCGAGCTCAAAACATCTTTGAAAGTGAAAACCGAAAAAATAAAATGAGCTTGTTAGATATAAGCCTATCCTTATGAATCAAGAAGATCGAAAGGATATGCAACAAATACTTAAGGAACACATGGACCTTAAGTTGATCGAAGCAGACGTCTCTCCATACAGTAGCCCAGGGTTTCTGGTCCGCAACCATTGAGAAATAAAATGAGGTAAACCAAGATTAGTCATCAACTATAAAGGAATTAATAACATCTTAGAATTCGATGGATACTACATTCCAAGCAGTGAACACTTGGTAAATTGCATTAAAAATGCAAAAGTGTTCTCCAAGTTGGATTGCAAATCTGGGTTTTACCAGATTAAGATGGAAAAAGGAAGCAAGAAGTTCATGGCCTTCTCCACACCACAAGGACATTATATCTGGAACGTGATGCCCACGGGACTAGCAAATGCACCCCAGATATATCAGAGGAAAATGGATAATCTCTTTAAAGATTATTTCAGTGTCATGTTCGTATACATTGATGATATACTTATCGCATCAAAGAACATGAATGATTATTTAAAATATTTGAAACTTTCTCAAATGCTTGCCACAAGGAAGGATTGGTGCTTTCAGAAAACAAAGCAGTAATTGCTACAAGAAAAATCGAGTTCCTTGGGATAGAAATCGACGAGTCAGGAATCATTCTACAAATCATATTGTAGAAAAGATCCAAGGATTTCCAGATGTTTCACCCAGAAAATAATCGAACCAATCCAAATACTCCCCTTCACGAATACTCCGATCTTCCTGAAAATAAACCTGACCTTCACCCAAAAATACGTTAGAAAGGACCACCGGAAGATTTCCGGTGGAAACCTCTCTGATACTTAAGTCAATTAAGCACTTCGGGCATTTCAGTGAGCAATGAAAGGAATGCACAAGAATGTCATAACTCTCTTAGCCTTGGGGCTGAGATATTTATAGGTTTATCTGGCAGGAACCCTTTTTTATATTCCAAAAATAGAATCCGCGAATCTCGGGCCGTTATGCAAATAATCACGACAAGTGGTCCCACCTGTTCCCTCCTGGGACGCCAGGTTGCTTGACCTCCCATAAGCCTGACCTTCTATAACCCTTCTCTGGGAGTTCGAATTCGATCAGCATAATTCTCGTAACCCGGCAGACTTGACCCTCCTAAATTCTCATTCGATAATTCAGGTCAGGTCCGGATCCCGATCAGGGTAATCATTCCGACTCTTGCCCACTTGTTATCTCGGCCTTCTCCAGGTCTACCCCAATCCCGGTCTCTCTATTCAGGCTATATCAACTCGTCCCCCCCAAAATCGTTGGAGTAAATCTGTAAAAACTCAAAGGCTTCTTTTAGGAGTGATTAGGGTTCCACGCGCCAGTCTAAATTTTCGTATCTGTACAAATCCCAAAAAATCCGCCTTTTGACCAGGTCTAATTATTAGATTCATTGGCGACAATACAAATCCAGAAACGGTTACCATACCGGCTCGTCTCTTTGGGTACTTTACCACTGATGGGTCAGCGGTGGTTACCATACTCAGCATCAGTTGACGTTCCAGCTCACCACCTAGAGTACTATTCATCTGGCAGGAATTAAATGCGGGAATCCCATCAAGATCCTGCTTTTTTTCTTGATTACCGTTTTTTGAAAATCCTTTCTCCTTTTATCTCCGTTGTTTTTTCTTTCTTCCTCACTTTTCATATTTCTGCTTATTCAATTGCTCTCGCCTCCTATATTTTCTCTCAGAGCAGCAGTATAATTTTCCTTCTCTGTCCAACATTTTTCGGTCATCCTCACTACCAGGTACTTCTCCGATCCTTCTTATTTTCCAATAATGTCAGCGCCATCATCTTCCTCTTCTGCCGATTCTCTTTCTACCGACTCTCCTTCTGTCAATTCTTCACTGGCGGCGTTGGCTCCTTCGCCGTATCCATCCTTCGAGTATCCTCCTTACATTTCTAGCTGGACTTATATCTGCTCGATCCTCAACGATAGAATGGTGGATAATCTGAGATATAAATATCAAGTGCTGGAGGAGTTCGAATTGGTTAACCTCAGTGGCGGTGTAATGGCGTATCAGGCGCCGGGGGACCACCTGCCTCTCTTTGTAGACCAATTTCAGGTGGGTTTGCACCTTTCGGTGAACCCGCTGATATAAGAGATAGCCCGGTTGTACAAAATCCCGGTTCATCAATTTGTCCCCAACTCCTTTAAGATTATTATAAGTTACAACCTTGCCATGCGGTACGTTGGTCTGGATCCCACAGCCCAGACCTTCTTCCAGCTCTTTCAGGTGAAGAGCTCATCTCCTGGCTATTTCTTCCTATGTGCCAGATCCGGTGTTCGCTATCTTGATGGTATCCCTTCCTCCAACAGGCCTGGAAGAAGAAGTTCTTCTTCGTGCACTGTTCAAAGGATTGGGGCTTCCCTCCTCAATACATCGAGCAGTTGCATGCTCAACCATACCTATCCTTAGGGTAAAGATCTCCTCGGATACAAAGAATAATCTCCACTTTAAACGAGAACGTTTACCATATCTCTCATTTGCTTTCCTTTATAGACTTTTTCAATGACCGAGAGGAGAACGACCCTCTAACCCCCGAGATTGGTAAAGAAATATTTTACTGCTCTGCCCCTTTTAATTTTCTATCCAACATGTATTTCACGGTGGTTTTTACTGACTTGTTTCTCTCCATTCTCTTTTCCTTTTAGCAAACATGATGCACAGGAGAGGGCACCCTCTCGAGCTGAGGCAAGCGGGTCGGGCGCTTCATGAGATATTCTTGCTCCGTATGTGGAAGCGATTATCCCTTCGGACTCAGGGGAGAGAGTTGAACGGCCATCCAAGAGGACACGCGCTGGCACGGAGGGGGAACCTTCTTCAAGGGCAGGGTGGCCACTCCCAATGATGTATTTTTTACTCATGCATCCGTCCTGAACTGCCCTAGCCCCATAGCGGTTCAATTCATTCAAGGGCAATGTCCGAGCGCAGACAGGGCTACTTTGAAGAAATGGTCAGACCTCACCTAATCGAGTCCCTGTGCCAGGATGAGGTTATGGTAACTTTCCTTCCCTTGCTTTCTCTTCTCAGTTTTCTTTTACTTTGCTAAAATTTTCTCCCTTTCAGGCGGCGGCCAAGAGGTCTATTTTGGTGGCCAGGGCTAGAGGGGCCCTGATGATTATCGACTTGGTGAAGGAACATAAAAAGATGCAGAAGAAGGAGAAGAGATTCCACAACCTGTGCAAAGAGAGAGGAACTAAGCTGAAGAATCTTGAGAAGAAGCTGGAGGCAATGAGGAAGGTTGAGAAAAAGGTCTTGGAAATAGACAGGGCTGAGGCGCGGGATGAAGCTCTGGATGAAGCTCGGAGCTTAAAGGTCGAGGCGGTGGCTAAAGCACGCGGTGGGTGGAGGATAAAGTTTTTCAACTCTAATGAAGGGTTGAAGCTGATCCAATTCACCAGGGACGTCACTCGCCAAGCATTCCTGGGCTCTGAGCAGCTCTAGCACTTGCTTGCCCTAGAGGCTGAGGTGTATTACCACCTTGCCCTGGATGCTCAGGCCAAATGGGCCCAGGAAAAGCCCGAGCTCCCCTTTGATCGTGTAGAGCCCTTAAAGCAGCCACCCGAGCCTACCTCATTATGTTATTCCCCCGAGCAAGACAGCCTATATAGGCTTGATGCCCATGAGTTTGCCGGGCATATTCTCTCGTTCCTTAATTCTTCATCGGCTGCTCCGGAGGCTGCTCAGCCAGATCAAGGCCTGTCTCTTACTCTAACCATATCCACTCCTTCCCCAACCTTCGCCGGTCTGGGTGAGCTGCCAGGGGGGGCATCTCCTGGGGCCTTGGCTGAAGATGCGGTAGAGCAGCTTGCGGAAGAGTTAGATGCAGGGATTTAGGCTAGTTTAGTTTTATTCCTCTTCTGCTCTGATAGATCTTTTTTTGTTTTTCCTGTGTAGCTGATCTATCTTCTGCATGCTTCTTGGTTGTAATCAAAAGATATTTGTCATTTTCTAATGAATTTGAAGGGTTCCCCGATTTCAAGGAAACCCTAGTACTATTATTCTATATTGTCACGTGCCACTCTTTCTTTATATACGCGTGTTTCGGTTTTGTTATTTCATTCTTTTCATGGCGTCCTCTTCTCTACTCGAAGAACTAGATATTGAAAAGAGAAAAAATCTTTCTCTTTTTGCCAAAAATTTCAAACTTTTCGATAAACTTTCTGTCCTTCGGGAAAAAATTTCCCAAATGTGCCGTCTTATGGAGAGGAAAATGCTGAAGAAATAGTACTATAAGCATGAGTGGGATGAGCTCCGCCAACTAAACCGTCAACTGGAGGAGGAAAAGGCCGATCTGACTGAGTCGGTGAGCTGACTAACCATTTTCGCCAACGAAGCTCATGCTATTTCCGAGCGGGCCGACAAATATCGCTAGGGTCTTCATGAAACAGAGCACGAGCTATGGCGTGTCCGCCGGATTCTGGCTTCTGAAAGAAGGTCTTCTTCTTCCCATGGATGAATTTTTAAGCTTTCATTTATGTGACCACGCATATTTTTGTCTCTTCATGTGTTTTCCTCTTTCTCAGTTTTGTTGCATTTCTAATCAAACTTCGCCAAATTTTGTTTGTAAGAAGGCGTACACGTTTCCCATTAATATGATCCCATGCTTTGTTTTTATGATAAATGTTATTTTTCTGGGCAAAAATCTTTGTTTGGGCTCGTACGATATTCTGCCTGTTGATCTAGGCCTTCCCTGCAGACAGATTAAGATAATGAAGCATCCGTGGTAACCAAACCTGGCTTTTTTGATCATCAGGTCAGGAAATTTAGGGCACCCGCCTCTGGCCTTAAAATTTTTAACTGACAATCAAGTCAGGAGTTTCATAGGCATCCGCCCTTAGCCAATCGTGGCTTTAAAATTTTAAACTGACAATCAGGTCAAGAATTTCATGGGCATCCGCCCTTATCCAATCCTGACTTTAAAATTTTAAACTGACAATCAGGTCAGGAATTTCATGGGCATCCGCCCTTAGCCAATCCTGGCGTTAAGATTTCAAACTGACAATCAGGTCAGGAATTTCATGGGCATCCACCCTTAGCCAATCCTGGTTTTAAAATTTTAAACTGACAATCAGGTCAGGAATTTCATGGGCATCCGCCCTTAGGGCTTAAAAATTTTAAACTGACAATCTGGTCAGGAATTTCATGGGCATCCGCCCTTAGCCAATCCTGGTTTTAAAATTTTAAACTGACAATCAGGTCAGGAATTTCATGGGCATCCGCCCTTAGCCAATCCTGGCTTTAAATTTTAAACTGACAATCTAGTCAGGAATTTCTTGGGCATCTGCCCTTAGCCAATCCTGGCTTTAAAATCTTAAACTGACAATAAGGTCAAGAATTTCTTGGGCATCCGCCCTTAGCCAAACCTGGCTTTAAAACCCGTATAAAGCAAAGACATGCGAATCAGATCTATTATAAACATTAGGCTTCGTTTTTCATACATAATATTTCCGTAAATTTGATATGTTCCAAGCTCGCGGTAATTTAACCCCATCCAATTGTTCCAACTCATAAGCTCCACACTTTAGGATTTTCGTGACTTTGAAAGGCCCTTGCCAGGTAGCATCCAGCTTTCCTTTTGCTTTTCTTAAATCATATCTGCGAAGAACCAAATCTCCCACTTGGAAATGTCTTTTGACTATAGATTTACCAGATCTCCCCCTAATGTGCTCCATTCTGACGGCAGCTCTTTCCCTTTTTTCTTCTACCAGATTCAGGTCATCTCGTATCAATAGCTCATTTTTCTCCTCATTAAAGTTCTGAACTCTATGGGTTTCCACATTGACCTCCGCAGGGACCACAACATCCATGCCATACACCAGGCTGAATGGCGTTTCTCTGGTGCTCTCCTTTGGATTAGTCCGATTTGCCCATAGGATTGAACTGAGTTCCTCCACCCACTTGCCTCCTGATCTTTACAGACGTGCTTTGATTCATTTTACGAGAATGTGGTTGGTCACTTCAACTTGACCATTGGCTTGCGGATGGTAAAAAGATGTGAAATGTAGATAAATTTTCATTTGAGCACACCAAGATTTGATTCTGGCCCCCATGAACTGAGTGCCATTATCTGAGATCAAAATCCTTGGGATTCCAAATCGACACACTATGTTTTTTCACAAGAAACCCATTACCGCATCCTCTGTAGTTTTTGCAAAGTTCAGCCTCCACCCATTTGCTGAAATAATCGATGGCCACGATCAGAAATTTCTTTTGGGCAGGGGCTGTGGGGAATGGTCCTACAAGATCTATTCCCCATTTGGCGAACGGGCAAGGAGAGATCATTTTCATGAGCTCCTCCACAGGTCTATATATTAAGGGTGAGTTCTTCTGACACTTATCACATGCCCGGATAAAATCCTCTGCCTCCTTCCTCGGTTGTGGCCAAAAGTAACATGCCCTCAAGATCTTGCTTGACAAGGCTTTGACACCCATGTGATTGCCACAACATCCTTCATGGGATTCTTTAAGGACATTGGTGCCCTCCCTCGGGCTTAGGCACCGTAAAAGGGGTTTCCCGAACCCCCTTCGAAACAGTTCTCCCTTAATCAAGCAGAATCGAGATGACCTGGTCCTTAATTTTATTGCTTCCCTCTTGCTATCCGACAGCTCTCCTTTCTCCAGATATGCTTTGATAGGAGAGCTCCAATCTTATCTGTCGTCCACTGAGCATACCTTTTCTTCCCCGAACTCCTGATATACCATTAATAGGGTGATCACTCTTTCCTAGAAATCCACTACTAAGCTAGCTATTTAGCTAAATAATCTGCTCGCCCGTTTTCTTCTCTAAGTATTTGGAGGACAGTCAGAGTCCCCATGGCACCTAGCTAACTCCTGAAATTGAGCTAGGTATTTTTGCATGTGCTCATCTATTGTCTCAAATTCTCCATTTATCTTCCTACTTACGAGCTGCGAATCTACTCTTCTGGTCTGCCCCCAAGTCCTTTGCCATCTGAATTCTTCTTAGAAGAGCTTCATACTTTGTCGCGTTATGAGACAAGGGATAGTTCATCCGTACTGCATACTCAATGGTCACACCTGTCGGGTTAGTTAACACTATGCCCGCACCACAGCCTAGGATTCCTACCGAGCCATCTGTATAAATTGTCCATTCCTTCTTATCCTCAGGAGAGATGGTCATCTCTTGCATAAAATCAGCCAATGCCTGAGCTTAAATGGCTGTCCTTGCTTCAAAAGTAATATCAAACTAACTAATTTCGATTATCCATTTGACCAGACGTCCTGAGGCTTCCGGCTTATTCATGATGGCCTTCAAAGGTAGGTTAGTCCTCACTACTATGCTGTGTGAAAGAAAATAGGGGCACAACTTACTCGCCGTCCCGACCAGGGCTAACATTGCTTGTTCCACCTCCACATATCGGATTTCCGCATCATGCAGCACCTTGATCTAATAATATACCGTCTTTTCATCGTACCTTCTTCCCTGAGCAAGACCGTGCTCAGAGCTTGCTGCCCGACAGACAAGTACAAGATCAACGGTTCTCCTTGAACTGGCTTGGTGAGCAGTGACATGTTAGTCAGGTGCTCCTTCAACATCTGAAATGCCTCTTGACACTCCTCACTCCACTTAAATCGAGCTTTCTTACATAAGGCCTGTAAGAATGTTAGGCTTTTCTCAGCTGAGCGCGATATGAACCTGCTCAGAGTGTTAATTCAGCCCGCCAAGCACTGCATTTCTTTGACATTCCTTAAGGCCCGCATGTCCATAATGGCTCTTACCTTCTCTGGGTTGGCCTCTATTCTGTTTTCTGTAACCATATACCCCAGGAATTTCACAGCTCTTACCCCAAATGCGCACTTCTTGAGGTTGAGCTTCATCCTATATCTTCTCAAGGTGTCAAAAGTTTCCTTTAAATCATCCACATGCGAGGATGCCTTCACACTCTTGACTAACATGTCGTCGACGTACACCTCCATGTTCCTTCCCAGCTGAGCTTTAAACATCTTATCCACTAATCGTTGATATGTGGCGCCCGCATTATTGTGCCTAAATGGCATGACCACATAGCAATAGGTCCCCTTTGGGGTTATAAAATTAACTCGCTTCCAGTCCTCCTCAGCTAGCCTGATCTGATTATACCCTTGCGAGGCGTCTATCATGCTCAGCAGCTCACAACCAGACGTCGAATCAACCAATTGGTCTATCCGGCAATGGGTAGTGGTTCTAAGGGCAGGCACGATTGAGATCCTAAAAATCTATACACATACGCCAATCTTCCTGGGTTTTGGGGACTAACACCACGTTGGAAAGACACTTCGAGAATTGTATTTATTGAATGTGCTTAGCTTTCAGCAATTTCTCAACTTCAGCCTCGATGATTGCGTCCTTTTCAGGACCGAAGTTATGCTTCCTCTGTTTAACTGGCTTCTCTCAAGGGCTGATATTGAGCGGTGTTCCACGACTGTGGGATCTATCCCCACCAGATCTTGAGGATACCAAGCAAAAACATTGGCGTTGTTTCTCAAAAAATGAACCGGGTCTACCAGAATTTTTGGGCTCAGAGTCGTTCCCACTCTCACAACTCTACTCTCATCCCTTGGGACCACCTCTACCATCATCAAGCCCTCCTCTTGCCAGGAAAGCTCTGGCACTTTGTTCTCCGTTATGGCTCTTTTATTTTGTCTCTCTTCTGCATTACGTCTAATACACTCGACGTACGCTTGTCTGGACGCATATTGGTCACTCTTAACTTCATCCGTTCCATCCTGATCAGGGAACTTCAACTTCATATGGTATACTCAGATCACTGCCTGGAATTGGCATAGGGATGGTCATCCCAGCATAACATTGTATGAAGATGGTGCATCCACTACTAGGAATCGCACCGTCTTAGTTAATCTAAATGGCTCTTCTCCAAACGTTACCAGAAGCTTCATTTCCCCTATCGGCTTTAGAGATCCTCCTGAAAATCCTACTAACGAAGTTGTCACCTCTTTTATTTCCACATCTGGCTTTAACTTTTGATAGCAATCATAGAACAGAATATCACCCGAGCTCCCTATATCAATAAATACTCGTCTCACATTGTAATTGGCGATAGTGGCTGTTATGACCAGGGTGTCCATGTGAGGAGCCAAGATGCCATTCTCGTCCTCTGATCCGAAACATATGCTCTGGCTTGGGGTTATCTGACCCACCTCCAGTGATTCCCTGACCAAGTCCTTTGCAGCTCGAACATAGCTATTTTGGGTTCATCTAGAATGCTCATCCCATTCGCCTCCTGTTATCATCAATATCTCGTCGCGCACTTCTTGGATTTAGTTTCCCTTGGGCACATTTTCCTGGGTACTATTTCATTTTTTCCTTGTCTGGGTTTGATCAGTCCTGTAAGAGCCAGATCTGGGATCTTCTCTTTTTGCTAGCACAAACTCCTTGAGGTGCCCTGCCTGCATCATCCGTTCGATCTCATCCTTCAGATGAGTGCTCTCATCTATGTCATGACCATACTCGTTATGGTACCGGCAGAACCGGTCGGATTTTTCTTTTTGTGGCTTTTGGGAATAAGTCCTGGGCCATATGAGATCAGGATGCCGTTCTATTTCTTGCAAAATTTCTCTCTGGGTGAAGCCAGGGGCGTGTATCGTTCAAATCAGGGATGTCCTCCTACCAGGTTTGTCCTGGGCTTTTTCGTGGTCATCCTATCCTCTTTATCAGGTCGCTTTCGCCTTCTCTCCCTCTCATCCTTTAGCTTCAAAGACTCCTCTAAATGGATATATTTCTCTGCTCTTTCCAGGATCTCTGCAAATTTCTGGGCTGGTTTTACCACTAACGACTGGAGGAACTCACCTCTCTTGAGCCCTTGCGCCAGTAAATTCATTAGTATCTCCTCAGAAGATGACGGGATTTCTAACTTAGCCTCTGTAAAACGCTTGATATATCCTCTTAAGCTTTCATTCTCCTTCTGTTTCAAATTAAATAACTCCAACGGCATCTTCTGGTACTTTCTACAGCTGGTAAACTGGTGTAAGAACGCGGAGCTAAACTCGTCGAAATTGTTGATGGAACGAAGAGGAAGCTGACTGACCATAGCTGAGTTGATTTCGTGAACGTCATAGGAAAAACCTGGCACATAACTGCGTCAGAATATTTGTGCAAAGTAGTTGCAATCTTGAATCAGCTCAGGTGATCCCATGGATCAGTCGTTCCATTATATTCAAAGCCCATGGAGTGATATGAAGCTGGGAGATCATCCCTCGTGACCTCCTCTGTGAACAGAGTGCTCCGTCGCGCTTGACCTACCTTCACCCCAACCATTTTCCGCTTCACTTCTCTAACTTCCTTCTGCAGATTCTGCATTTGCTCAGTGATATCTAGGTTATTTCTGCTTGAAGTTTCGCTTTCTGAAGAAGAAAATCTTTCTTCATCTCCTTTAGGCGGAGATCTGGTTGTTCGCCGGGTTGTGTGCGGTGGCTCCGTCTCCTGCGTCTGGCCTTCCTTGAGGGGTGGTGTTGAAAGTTCAGCAAACTTCTTCTCCACGGCCACCTCCACCGCTTTTCCAATAATATCTAATAATTGCCTCAAGATGGAATCATTTAGCGATCCTTCGGTGTGCGTTTCTCCCTCGGGGGATTCAGCTGTGCCTGGCCTAGCCTTTAGCAATGTCCTTGATGTTTAAAGCGTGTCCCTTCGCGTGGCGGACGATGGTGTTCCACCAATTTCCCCTACCAAATTTTGTCGAAGCCCATCTGATGCCATGCCTTCTACTCAAGTCTTAGCTCGGCAAAATTTTCCTACAGACAGCGCCAATTATTTCACCCAGAAAATAATCAAACCAAACCAAATAATCCCCTTCACGAATACTCTGATATTCCTGAAAATAAACCCGACCTGCACCAAAAAATACGTTAAAAAGAACTACCGGAAGATTTCCAGTGGAAAACTCTCCAATGCTTAAGTCAGTTAAGCGTGTCGTGTATTTCAGTGAGCAATGAAAAGAATGCGCAAGAATGTCATACCTCTCTCACCCTTGGGGCTGAGATATTTATAGCTTTCTCTGGCGGGGACCCTTTCCGAGATTCTAGAAATAGAATCCGCGAATCTCGGGCCGTTATGCAAATAATGACGACAAGTGGTCCCACCTATTTCCTCCTGGGAAGCCAGGTTGCCTGACCTCCCATAAGCCTGACCTCCTATAACCCTTCTCTGGGAGTTTGGATTCGATCAACATAATTCTCGTAACCCGGCAGACTTGACCCTCCTAAATTCTCATCCGAGAATTCAGGTCAAGTCCGGATCCTGATCAAGGTAATCATTCCAACTCTTTCCCACCTGTTATCCCGACCTTCTCCAGCTCTACCCCAGTCCTGGTCTCTCTATTCAGGCTATATCACTAGATATACTCAAGGAGAAGAAGCAACTTCAAAATTTTCTAGGAGTTGTTAATTTCGATGGGATGTTCATAAATAACTTGACACATTACATAAAGGTGTTTAGTTTCCTAGTAAAAAAGGACGCCGATTTCAAATGGGAAAAGGAATACCATGAAGCAATTAAACAGCTAAAGCAAGTTTGCAAACAACTTCTCAAGCTGAAAACTCCTAATGACGAATATGAGCTGGTTCTATATATGGATGGCAGTGATTATTGTTGGGCTATTGTTACGAAACTAACACCCAAAGGAGAAGTGCCATGTAGATATTGTAGCGGGCTATTTTCAAATAGTGAGGCAAACCAATGTCGTATCAAGGAGAAGGAGTTTTTTACAGTCAGAAAGGCGTTTAAAAAATGGCCTTTATTTCTTCTATCCAAGAAATTCACCTTAAAAATTGATAACTCGAGCATTAAGGCCTTTTTGAAAAATAAAATTGAATCTAAACCCGAAAAGGCTAGATTACTTATTTTGATATTGATATTATAAAATCTCATGAAAATGTTCTTGCGGATTTTCTAACTCGAGATGGAGGGACACGTTGCTGAATGTCAATATTTTGATTTTGATATTGTCATTATAAAATCTCATGAAAATGTTCTTGCGGATTTTCTAACTCGAGATGGAGGGACACGTTGCTGACGATACCCTCGAAAGGCTGAGGCATCTCAGGGAAAGCCTGGAGATCCTTGAACGAGATTTTGGGACATTATGTCTCAATACAGAGGTTGCAAGACGACTTCAACAACCCGATCGGGAACTATTTCCGATCACATACAAGCATGCCAGCTGGCACAGTGTCAACTGTTTTCAGCTTTGTGAAGGTCTCTCCTCTAGGTTGCATCTCCTACGGTGCAATAAAGAGTACTTTGAGAAGGGATCTCTAACCCGGAGGTTATGGATTCAAGTACCATAATCACAAGTGTTGCAGATGATGCATTCCCTGAGGATGTACAAGCTGCGATGAATGTTGAGACCACGGTATCACAATCGTAGGTATCAAATCAACCCACCACCTCTAGGGTTAAAGAGGGAGAGTTGAACCTTAGGCCACAGACAGGCACCTTTAAGGTTCAAACTGACGAGATAAAAATTTCTACAATGTAGGTTTATCAAAGGCAGTGGGAGAAGTTAGCTACCAGAAGAGGTATCAACCCCAACAAAATGATAGTTGATATCTCTGGAAAATATCCAAGAGTTTGGATGAAAGTGGGAAGTCATCCAAATGAGGTACAAGAATAGTATAATTTTGGGGCCTTAACTTCAGTTTATACTATTGCGTCAGGCTTCGCCAAAATCTCCAAGCTACCAAAATGGATTAGGGAAGCGGTTCACGAGACTTGGTCCAACAATCCACATTTGGCCAAAGGAGACATATTTGAGCTGTATATTATCAGTGCAGCACCTGAACCAGCAAAGAAGAGCTTCAACGAAGCTTTTCACTTCATCAAGCTCAAAAGACCGGATGGGTACGCCATGAGAAATCAAGGCAGCCTCACCAGAGGACACTCCAGTAATAGTAGGAGAAATTTTGAAAGACGATGCTTCTACCCAACGAGCATGGGGACTATGAGTTTGTCTAACTGAAATGGACAAAGTCAAATACCCGTTCAAGTTCTTTCAGAATTTAGCGAATGGATAATTTCTCCTGAATTCTATGACAGGAGCTACTACGAGCTTTGTAGAAACTCTTTTCGAAACAAAGAGAAGAGTTCTCTGGGAAAACAAGATTCCGGTAAGCAAAGAAACTTACCAGAAATTTTTTAACAGGGCGCATGTCAGATGGTGGATTGACTGGATCTGTGAGGCATGCCCGGAACAGAAAGAGACCGAGTTCAGGAAAGGATTTCGACTCAAACCAGACCGACAGGAGAATACAGCTGAAAAGGACAAAAGACCAGATGGTTTCAAAAAAGCGCGGGGACCACGTACCATGTAAAAAGAGATTCTCGACAAACACGAGCTGGCTGAGTCATGAGGGACCAGCAATAAATGGAGACGGTGGACTCAAGGACCAATAACCTACAATAATGGAGAAAAGATGTAAATAAAAGACATATCTTTTATCAACAAGCTTTGGAGTCCGGGTTTGATATCCGAAAAACCAGTCTATAAATACTGAGCATTTGAGGAAGTAGAGGGCATCGAGCATTCGCTTCTATTTTCTCATAATAAAATTAGAATTCAGAGACGGAGAGAGAAAAAATAAGTATTGGAATTACGTGTGATAATAAGTTTATGTGTTTATGAATGCAAGCCTTCTCCATGAGAGGCTAAACGGTTATCTCCTTTCAAAAGGAGATTACTGATGTAATAAAATTTTCTTTAAGATCTTAATAAAATAAAGGCTTTTGCTTCAATGTGTGGTTCAGTATACTTAATTTATCTCTATAATCGAAGTATCTCGTACACCTGGAGTAGGAAACGAACCAAGGCTGTGCTGATCAGTCGCTGAATGAGCTAGATAACTTGTAGCTCAATTTTCTCGAAAGGAAGTTAGGCGGTGAAGAACCGTCTGTAAAACGAGTTAGGGCGATGATTTTCTAATTGGTGGCGTCGCGACCCATTTCACCTGAAACAGATTCGGTCAAAAAGAGGTATGAAGCTATAGAGACATTTTAATTTTACGGAAACATGATGGGCCTGATATGGTCGTAATGGACTATTTACATTTTAAGATAACAAAATTCCAAAAAAAAATAATAAAAAATAAACAAATAAATACATATGGGGAAGTGTAAATTAAAGCATAATAGGGTTTTTTAAAACTTAAATAAAGAAAATTTTCTCATTAAGGGTACGAGTGTCAATTTATTAGAATAAAAGTCATCTACACAAATAACAATATTTAGAAAGTCATTTAAACAATATCCAACTTTGACTATCCTCTTTGAATGAATGTCCTACAAATACAGACCATGACATGACTTTTAGATATTTTGCTTCAATCTTCGAGTTGGCCAAAAAAAAAAAAAAACTGAAAACAACTCCCCTGTGCAAAAACTTAAATTATTTCAAACCATATCCTAATTACCAGTCAAGAACCATCAGAACAACACGAAATACGGCATAGCTATTCAAATCTTATTTGCCGTCTTATACACATTGAGTATTATTATATCTTCTTGACGAAATATAAAATCTAAAGAAATGGCAATCACTCAAATAGAAATAATATAAAATCTTAAAGAAAAAAAAAGTACCTTTATAACAGATTTTCCACGATTGACTAATAATCTAAATAAAAGGAAATGAATTTGGGGGGTAATCTTGCAAATATCAATTGATTCTTGATTTTAGGAAGAGAATATCTTGCTCCCAAGCTAGAGTCTGTATATCATGGACCCGGGACCATCTAAATATGGTGCACCCGGTCCTCCAATTCATTCAACGTCTGCTCACAGTTCACGCGCCTTCCTTTTCAACTCACGTTCAACGCACCTCGAAAACAGAAAAACCCCCTGCAAATTCCCGCTGCAACTTCCTTTTTGAACAATTTTTTTCTCCCAGATGCTGCAATTTTCATCTTCTCCCAGATGCTGCAACAACTTCCTCCAAGCAATTTTCAACTTCTCCCAGATGCTGCAACAATTTTCTCCCAGCAAATTTCTCCGGCAGTTTTCATATTCCCCACCACTATTCTTCGCCTGTAAGTTTTTGATTTTTTTCCCATTCAACTTTCAGTTCAATTCACACACTGGTACATGTTTCAGCATCGACTGATGATGTTTCATCATCGACTGATAATGATTCATCACAAAACGCTTATTACTTCACAAAATTTAATTATATACTTTTAATTCTTCTGATTATAGGGTTTAGCCATCAATTGATGTTGATTCATCTGTATTATAACTATATGCTTTTGATTCTATAGTTCAACCATCGATTCTCTATGTGATGATATCTGCATGTTCTATGTTTCAAAAATCATGATAAGATTTTATATATACATTTTGATGATATGTGCAAGAACAATCTAATGATATGTGCAAGAACAATGTGATGATATATTCCAGATCTAAGCGATGATATATCATTTGTGAACCTCATATTACTTTTTTTCTGCAAATATATGAGTTTTGATATAGTAGTGATGCTATGTGCACAATCTCTGTAATG
The DNA here is from genome assembly GCA_014905375.1 of Phtheirospermum japonicum. NCBI lineage: Eukaryota > Viridiplantae > Streptophyta > Magnoliopsida > Lamiales > Orobanchaceae > Phtheirospermum > Phtheirospermum japonicum. Next base: position 91,774 of record BMAC01001207.1, on the reverse strand, counting down.
ATATGTTTAATATCTGTATTAATGTTATATCATTTGTGAATTTTTGTACTGCAAATATAGATTAACTTTTATGATGATATATACACTTTATTTGTGATGATATATTCATGTTCTGTACGATGATATGTAAATCATATGCCTAATAATATTTACATATTGTGTGAGAAAATATGTGTGATATATGTATAAGATGTGTGTGATGATATTTTAATGTCGTCTGTGATGATGCATTTATAATGTTTGTTATGGTATGTATGATGATATTTTATTTTATTTCATTAGTATGTTTGATTGTAGAAATGACTAAGAAAACACAAACTCTAACTAGAGACCAACTAGATACACCAATTCTAGTTGGTAATCCCCTAGGAACAAGGCTTACACTTCAAGAAGAAGACCGGCAGAGGAGAACATACGAAAGAAAAAAAAAAGAAGAACGCTGAAAAGATGAAAATTCACAAACAAACACCTGAAAGAACTGAGGATAAAAAAACTGGTTTTGAAATTTAAGTTTTAAAATAGGTTGTTAGTGACAAAAAGACTCCGATTGTGAATAAAACATGATTGACGAAATAGAAAAAGGTTTGCTATTTTTATTACTTTTCTACTTTGACAAAAATAATATTTATATTCCAAATTGAATTTAACACAGTTACAGTTGTGCGCTGATATGCAGGTTGCACCCTTTGAAGAAAGAAAAATGAGAAAAAATAAAAAATAAAACCAGCTGAGGTTTGAATTTTTTAACAATAATTTTAATACACTACTGTCATGTTCATGTGATGATATGTAAATGGTGTGTTTGTTGATATATGACTGGTGTATGTGATATATGTGATTATTTATGTTTGATGTATTAGATGATATGTAGTTGATGTATGAGATGGTATGTGGTTGGTGTATATGATGGTAAGTGTTTAGTGTATGTGCTGATATGTGGTTAATGTATAGGATAATATGTGACTAGTATAAGTAATGATATGTGGCTACTATATGTGTCTAGTATATATGATGATATGTTCCTGGTGTATACACTACTACAGAAAACCCCCAACAGCATCGGTTGTTTTTGCTAATAGGCATCGGTTCTACAACCGATGCATGTTAGACAGACGCCTATAATCTAGACTTTAGGCATCGGTTTTACAACCGATGCTTATAATAGACATATGCATCGATTGTTTGACCATAACCGATGCATATAGTCATCACAAGCCGATGCCTAATGTCCATATACAGTCACCAAAGGCATCGGTTTATTGTGCAACAACCGATGCCTATGGTTGCACTATAGGCATCGGTTTCACTGTAAACCGATGCCGAATTTTCAGTAGACGCATCGGTTCTTTACAGATCAACCGATGCCGATACTATAGCTATAGACATCAATTTTATTCTACAACCGACGCCTAATGTCCTATAAGGCATCGGTTATTAGAAAACAACCGATGTCTGAAGGTGAAATATTGGCATCGGTTTCTGATTACAAACTGATGCCTATAGGTACACTATAGGCATCGGTTGTTATTCTATAAAAATCGATGCCTAATGTGCTCTAAAGGCATTGGTTGTTGACAAACAACCGATGCTTATAGTTTACCTTTAGGGATCAGCTTTGACATGCAACCGATGCTTAATGTCTACATATACGCATCGGTTTTTTGAAAGTACCGATGCCTCTTGGCGAGATTTACGCATCGGTTTGTATCTCACAACCGATGCGTACCTGTTAACTATAGGCATCGGTTTCTTGTCTACATAACCGATGCCTATAGTGACATATAGGCATCGGTCGTTGTTGAGTAATCGATATCGATTTTTTGTTGTCAAGAACCGATGTATATAACAATGTTAAAAATAGATGCCTAAATCTGATTGTATGCATCGGTTTGCACAAATTGATGCACAGATTATTTGATAATTTTTAGAATTTAAAAAAATTTATTTTAAAACCTGTCCTGAAAATTGATAATTACCATTTGCAAAAAATTAATTTAATTAAAAAAAAGCATTATGTTCAATAATAAATAATTCAAATGCAGAAATTCCCATCCTATCTAATAAAACACAAGTTGAACTAATTATTTTCATCGCACAAGTATAGCAAACAAACTCAACCTCATAGAATCATGTTCAACAGCACAAAGCTCGTAAATAAAAAGCATCTCGTTTCCTTCCAAAATCCCTAGAGCCTTTCCTCCATTCTTGTGTTGAAGTTTGGCTCCGAACAACACCTCGTTCTTGAATTCCAACTCTGAATCCTTAGACAACCTCTTTTCTGCTATTTGTCTGCCACTCCATGCTTTTCCCTGTGAATGAATAAGAGCCACATTATTAAGTAAGAAAAATCCAGGGGAAAATCCACCGACGTACTCATAATGTTCTGCACCAAGTTACAAAATAAATTACTTAATAACTAAGAAAAAGTAATTAAAACTGAGAAATATATACTGAGTAATGTTTTTTTCCCACATCTCACGAGCTTCATCGAGTGTTTCTTGCTCGTATGGTTCAACTCTAAATGAGTCCTACACAATCCGATTCAAAATTAATTTGTCATTTTAAAAATGAAGTTTATTTTTAGAGTTTAAAAAATCTTCAGTAAATTTTTACTACTTAAAAAAATGAGTTTGCACGTACCTTGTCTAATGAAGAATGGACACTGACCCGTATGTAAATGTCATACATATATCTCATGACATAATATCCACACTCACTGCCTCCTCGTTGTTGATTACACTACAAAAATCATATGAAAGCAGATCAATATTCCACTATCAATCGGTGAGTCAAGATGAAATGGGTCGAAGAACTTTACTAACTTTCCTTCTAGGGTAACCGATAAATATACTATTTTATTGTTAATACCATAAAAAATTACTTACCGGCAGATTATTCCACACCATGTTTCTTCCTCCTCTTCCTTTTGTTGACATGTAGGTCCGAACTGCCCTGCAAATAGTAATCATTGCACACAAGCAGTTAATTAACACGCCAAGTATTAGCGAGAATAAACCATAAGAAATTATTACCTATATATTAAACATTTACAGTTTTAAAACCAAAAAATGAGCAGATGAACCACCCAATCTTATATTACATCCAATGAAAAACTTCAAGCGGTTTTATGAGAATAGGCTATAGAAAGAATCAGGTTGTAAAAATAGCAAAATTACATTAATGCTATGAAACAACTTGCCCACAAGAATTGCCCACAAAAAAGAATTAGTACATTACTTTGACAATAAGGACCTGAAAGTGAATTATTTTTTATGATGTTATTGTAAAAAAGGACAGGAAGTTACCTTTTAAAAAAATAAGAGACACAAATATAGGGGGAAAATTTACGTACGTATTAACATATGTCTTGATATCCAAGTCCCTCTTGTGTCCCTGTGGATCTAAAATAGAAGACTGATTCTTCCCGGGACATATCAGTAGCAGCAGCCACTGGTCACTACACATTTTCATAAGCACAAAGATTAATTATCTTTATAAATTATCAATTGTAGTAAAGGAAATGCTAACAAGAAATAATAATTTACTCGTCTAGGTATGGTGCTAGAATGAATGTCCTGCTAAACATTTTACCGAAGGCATCACTTATGTACGTCATCACAGCAGTCGAGTCATTTAATATACTTTTCTTGCAGATCTTCGCTGGACAAAGAAATCCGATGGCACCGAGCTCAGCTAACCCTAGAAGACACCTGTAAATCATTAGCAGATTCATAGCTTAATAAATTTAAGCTAAATATTGAACTAATTGATAAGGAAAAAGAAAGCTCGTTCCTCATAAAGACTTGCACAACAGCAACACTGATCCACCCCATTCTGAACAGGCTCCGAATATCATCAATTGGCACGTGAATTTTCATCTCTCTTTTGTCATGGAAGACAGTTTTCTCTAGGTCCATAAAGATGTGGTCCACGTGCACGGGCATCGATAGGATCAGGTTGTGTAGCTCTGTGCAATTAGGTCCCAAATTCTCCAAGAGTACGTCATCAACAAGAGGTGGCCTTGGTTTTGTTGCAGATTGGTCACCACTTGTCTCCATGAGACTTGTTCTCTGTTTCTTTGGACATGGCCTTGTAAGTTCCTGTACAGTTGGCCATGATTGAGCATACTAAAACTAAATAAATAATTGGTGAAATTAAAACATATATTATTACCTCTCTTGCCTGAACCAAACTGACCGGCCACTGCAAAAAGCTACCTAACGTTTCACCCACGTGCACCACTTCTGGATGAGACGTCCTCGGTAGAGGAAGTTGTGATGCACCCTCGACAATTTGATCTATTGAGACCTTGACATGACCGGGTGTCACCTTCTGATGATGCACGATCGTGTCCTCGCCGGTTGGGTAAACCATCCCGTATGCAACAATTTTTATGTCCCCCAAAATGGACAGGGCCAGGCGGCACTCGGTCGGACTCTATTACTCAAAGTAGCCTAAAGTTAATGGTCTGAATAAAAATGATTATAGTCTGATGATGAATACAAATTAAAACTTGATGATAGCGAGTTTGGGTTTTACAGGTTATACCGTAATGGCCTGAGTACATGCAGGTATTGACAATGCAAAAATGCAAAAATCCTCTGACCGTAACGGCCTGAGTATATTATATAACAAACCTAATTACTTCCAAACCCTTTAGTCTTGAATTCACATTCTGGATACAGGTAAATATATGTTTTAATTATGAAAGTTTGTTTCTAGAAATAATATAATGCAATGCCATTAAGAGGAAATAATATGAACTAACTAATCTATAATGAAAGGACAAGCAAAAAATGAAACTTGATATTGTTTAATACATGAATAGTGAAAAGACGACTCTGAAAAGGATAATGCATAATGAATCTTGACTAAGAATTACTTATTTATAAAGCGATGCGGGGTGCTTGAATTATTAGGTTTGTGAAAATACACTACATATTATCTAATTTATACCTCAACCATAGGAAATGGAGTCCCACCAACCGATTGGCAACTACTATGTGGACCATGCGTCGGCGTGTGGAAGTCAGCCCCCTCGTCAACTCTTGATGGCATGTTTTGGTGAATAACTGGAGTCTTCAGACCTTGGTTATTCACTTGCTCATACAACCGGTTGAATTGAGCTTGTAGAGCATCAAACTTGCCCTGCATCTGCTCTGTGATTTCTTGTGTCAGAGTCACCCTCACCTCATCCACTGGCACCACTCCACTCTGTCTCCTGCTTGTCTGACTTGGTCGACCAAAAACAAACCTCACGGGAAGTGGCTACCAACACCTCACACCCGACCCGGGTGCACCTTCTTCCCTAGGGAAGCATTCAATATGTCATCGTGCCTCTGCGGTATAAACGTCCCTTCGCTGACTTCTCGAGCTTTCTCAACCTGTTTCAAGAATTGGTAAACATCATTTAATACAGTTTCCCCATGTCATTAAGTAAAGTACTTCCAAAATTATATATTCTTACAAAAAATATAATTACCATTTTATCAACCACCCCCTTCGTTTGCTCATTCGGGATATCATAATTTCCCTTCTCGTCCTTCTTGATTCTTGCTCGAACCCAATCCAAGCTGCGATCATCCGGGGTTATACTCGAGCTAAGCGAAGCACATGAAGACGATGATGAGAGAGGGTCTGATATAACCCACTTAGCTTTCGCACTAGCACATCCACCGGGTCCTAAAAAGTGCAGATGCTGGTTGTGAGACTGGCTCTCCCGAGCTTTCCTGCTCTTTTCCTGGTAAAAAGTTTTTAAGAAAATATTAGATATATATTTCTGGTGAATTTTTTTTAAAGGTAATACACTGTACATGCCTCGAATGCTTCAGATTGATGATCACTAATGAATTTCTCCCACTGATCAGCTGTGATGGAATGATATAAATGGGATGGATGATCATATTTTGGGTGTTTCCTCTTTATGAAGTCACGCACTAGCCACGACTTGAAAGCGGTCCACCTCACTACCGCAACCTTCAGGAAGTGCTTCTTCTTCTCATCCCCTTCGATATTGAACTCTCTCTGAATAAACAGGAAACAACCATATATTAACACATGTGTTCATTAACATATGATTTACTATAAAAAGTTGATTATTATATACCTGCAAATCTTCCCAAATCACATCCTTCAGACCACTCTCGACGTGTTTCCACTCGTCGATGTTATATCTGCATGCGTCCGAACTAGAGAACCCAGTTAATTCTTGAAATTGGTAGCATATTTCTCGATGGGTTTATTGTTATCGTCGAAATCAACATGCTTTTGCTCTGAAGGCTTGGCTTTCATTTTAATGCATGTCGTCGAGCCTCTAGATCTTCTTGTAATAGACTCAGGCTTGTGTTCACCGTGGGTGCTCGATGAATCAGTCATGACCCTTTAGTTGATAAAATTCTTAAAACATTAGTTGAAAATATAATTTATACGGCGATGAAAGCTAACACATCAATCGACAACTACTGTGAAGACACCAAATTTTTAAACAGATTACAAGAGTGAAAATAGATACTTAGATGATTCTAGCAGCTACAGACAACTAAGAAGCATATCAACAACTTTTGTGAAGGCACTTACCGCATAACATAGATCAAGAGGGTTCAAATGGCTTCCGAACAGGATGTCCAAAATACAACAATTATTCATCAAATAAATTGCATCAACCATACACTAATTCATGCATGTGGTTGTGTTAATTAATCAACCATAACTAAATTTAATATGATAATTAAACTTGTCATAGACATTGGTTATGAAATGGAATTAAGAGGTCCGATCTTCAACTGTGTAAATACTGAACAAATACCTAATCAACATGAAAGGTCCGAATTTAAAGGTTTCAGTCCTATCTGAAAGGTCCGACTTGGCAACGGGAAGCGAGAAATGGTTGTGGTAAAAATTCTTAGTTCCGACCCCAATTACCAACTCGGAGAATTTAATTTTCTACAAACCCCCAATAAACTCAACAATGGAAGATGATAATATGAACAATATGAATAATACAAGTTTACTCGATAATCTTTGAGTTAAAATCATCATATATTTTTGTTTTCATTCCTTTTTTTCCTCATGGCATTGTTCATTAGTGTTCATTGTTGGTTTTGTATTCGCACTGGCAATGATGAACATAAAAGAGTTGTTCGAATTTATTTTGGGACCAAGTCACAGTTGTTTGATAATTTTTTTCAGCCAACCAATTTTAAAACGTTCAGAATAAAATTTGAACATTGTATATTTGTTCAAGTTTTGTATTTATGCACTTCACACTTGTTCAACATTTTGGGCCGAACACCTCAAAATAATTGTTAGTTGAAATCTTCAAAATGGAGTTATGTTTTTCTCGCCTGTTTCCAAAACTAGGGACATTAGGAGGGACAGATACTGTTACACAAAACAAAGGCCTAAAAAGGCACCATTTTAACCTATATCACTCATATATAGGACACGTCAAACTCAAGTTTTCAATTGCTAAGATGCCACCTTAGGCCGAGCACAATAGAGGAGCTTCGCCAAGAGGTACATGATGGCTCCTTACTCATGTTTTCAAATAATATTTATTTCGTAATAGGCGAATAGCGCCTTTATTCCATTCCTAATAGGAATGGGTGCCTGTAATCACAATATACAAATATATATTATCCTGCACATACCCTAGCACAAATGAAGAAGGAAGAAATGCAGGATCATTAATAGCTCTAACCATTCATTCATTCATTAAAATTTCAATTCCTTCCACCATTCTTTCTTCCATTTATCTCTTCTCTAGCTCTCTCTTATATTTTCTCTTTCTTTTTTTTTTTTTTGGCTTTTTTATTCCTTTTTAACAAATAATGGTAATATGGAGTGTGAATAGTAGAAATTAATATATCTTATTATTGCTTGGGGTGTTTTCATAACTCATTCGGGTGTCAATATTTAGACTCCTTATGTACAATGGTCTTTTTTACAAAGACAAATTTACAAAATATCCCTAATAACTTGGGGATGCAGCCAACTCAATACCATTAATTGTGTATAGCGGTAGATACTCCTAATATGTAATTTAACCCTAATCTCGCCGTAAAAGATAAAATTCATTGGAATATTCTAAATTGCGGCCACAATTGATGAATTGGATCATTCTTGACTTTTAGGGGATGGTCAATGTTGATGTGACCAAAATAAAAATTAAATTAATTTTTATATAAAAATAAAGAAATTCCTTTAATAATCTAAAAAAATTAAAAAATATATATTTAAAATATAAATTAAAAATTGATTTTGTATTATAAAATATAAAATTATTTAAAATATTTAATAAAAAGTACTTAAAATTTTTAATTAAAAAACTTGGAAAAATATTTTACAAATCTGAATGAAATTGATTAAAGATTTGGAAAGTTCGAGAAATTTATTTAAGAGGTTATGAAAAAAAATATTTTTTTCTTTCAAAAATACATATGAGAATAATTATTATATTCAAATAATTTTGAATCTCAAAGTAATTCTAAAACTTTTAAACTAACTTTCATAGTTTTTACACATTTAAAACAGTTTTAAATTTTATAATTTATATTTCAAGGTTTTTTTAATTTTTTTTTGAAATACTTTTTTTTTATAAATTTAATATAAATTCTGATTTCATAAAACAAATTTCAGATCTTTTTCAATTTTATATTTTAAATACCTATTTTTATATAAAATAAGTTTTGATTTTATAAATATTTTTTTGATTTTGTATAAATACTATTTTTACATATTAAAAGAATTTGATATCTTATAAAATGATTTTCTATTTTTTAATTTATATACTATTTCACATATTGAAAAATTTATTCTTAAAAAAGTTTCTAATTTTTGAAATATTTAATATTTAATTTTATTATTTGCTATGCTAGCATTGACACGCCCTTAAAAAAGTTGAATTTGGCCCAATTCATAAATTGTGGTCGGAAATAGAAGAATTCTAACCAATTTTTCTTTTCCGATGAGATTGGGGTTCAATTGCTTGACTTTGTTTAGTTATTTGAGGGTACTTACCGCCCTACATAATTAATGATATTAAATTGCCAATATTGGGGCTATTGTGCAATTTTGTCTTTTTTAAAAATACATAAACTTTATGCCTGATCCATACTTCCATACCCAAAGCGAGTGATCCATTGTTCCAAGTAGACATGCACAGCAGGTTAGGATTAACTGCCGAACCACTAGTTTCGGTTTGTGGTCAACAATTCGGTTAACAGTTGACCACGGTTCATAGTCAGAATCGAAACCTTGAACCAATTCTGGCCGATTTGTTTTCAGTTTGAGATGACCTTAAACTGAAACCGTCAAAAATTAAGAAAAGATAAATTGAAGTCATGAACCGACGGCAAAAATATCTTCAATATCAACAACTGCGATGATAGAATCGTTGATCAACGGCTAGAAAACCATTGGGAAAGAACCGGTGGTTCTAACCAAAACTGTCGATTAAACTAAAACTCGGCGGTTCCCAACGGCTATATTACAAATTTTTATAACTTATTTCTACACCTATAAATATGCCCTTCCATAATACCATTACTCACACCAATTCATCTCCAATCATCTTCTTATTCTCTTATATTTCCAAGCTTTAGGATGTAAAAACACTATCAAGAATCAACTCTCGACTTTAAAGTTGTATAATATATTCATAATTCATTATCTCTTATTTCTATAATTCTTTGTGTTAATATTATTATGATAATCTCTTTTCATTCTACTAGTAGTTGAATGAGTGGTTGTAGAGGACGCTCACCTCTACGAGGTCGAGGACCTTCAATTTTTGACAATTATGTTTCTGACGATCTAATGCCAAAAGAAGTCAAAGAATTATACAATTCTATTGACAGGTACTTCTGAAGATTTACCCTCCTCCGGCGATTCCGAACGGGCCGACTAGACCAACCTTTTTAAAGATGCGTAAGCAAAAGAAGGTGGAGGCGGTGATATGCGGCCACCACAACAAAAAAGAAAAACCGGCTCCTAGGCCACTCAAATCCTCCATTTTCACTCTTCATTTCAAAAAAGTGAAGACCGATGGTGAAACTCGTAGTAAATGCAATTATTGTGAAAAACACTATAATACCGGCTACAGGATGATGAGGACGCATATAAAAAAAAGCATCCTGATAAAATGGCCATTGAGAGCTACCAAACACAACTAAACTTCACGTCGTCATCTACCAGCAAGGATCATGGTACGAATTCCTTATTTCAATATATTGAAGTAAAGCGTAGAAGAAATCTTTAAAAGTTTTTGTCCGTTATGGGTCTTCCTTTTAATTTTTTGGATAATCAGTATTATGAATGGTCTACTAGTGATACTTTTAATCCACCGAGCACCAAAAATTCATGTAATAAGGATACTCAGGATCTTGAAAAGATGATTGGTGAATATAAATATAATATGACTTTCGATTTTGACAAGTTGCCACATAGTGTCTCGATATGTGCGGATATTTAGATGGATCGTTTTCATGAAAATAACTATATGAGAATTTCATTTTATTGGTTTGATAATTCTTGGACTTTGTAAAAATGCTTAATTGCCGAATCAAACTTTTTACACTTACTTGTTTATTAGAAAAGTTCACCCGCAAGAGAACGGACCAATTGTAAGTGGAAAGCTTGACTCGAGTCAAATCTCTCGAGGAAGACTAATCGAAAGCGATTTTCGTGTTTGATTCATGAATGAGAAAATAAGGAAAGAGTTACACGTGATCAAATTTCAGTTTGTGAAGTTCTAGTATCTAAGACGATGATTTAAATGACGAGAAATGAATTCACAAACTTTGAAAAGATTAATAAAATGGGGGGTTTAGGGCTTTAGAATCGTTTCCACGATCAATTGGCATTTCATCGAACACTTAATCTACAAGTTGGGATTTTCAATCTCAACTTGTAAATTAAACACCAAACAATGCCAACTGATTGTTCTAAACTCATCTGAGCACTAGACCCAAGAATTCTAAACATGAATCGTCAATAAACCCAATAACAAAAACTCAAAACAACCATGAACCATGAACACAATAGAAGATGAACTATCAAGAACAATAAATATTATCATATGAATTTCTAATAGTCATATAACCTAAAATCAATAGAAATTTCAAGTAAATGAACTACTAAAACAATAACATCACAAACCCAACAAAAACACATAATCAAAACAAACACAAAATTGGAATAATTGAAGAAAAGTAATTGAAAGCTTACTAATTAGAATTACAAAGTTTCATCGTTCAAATGAGAAAATGCAAGAATTGAGACTAAGCTACGTCCAACATCCGAGGAATGCTTAAAATAAACTATAATTTATTAAAACTAAAAAGATGAGAATTTGAATGAAGAAAGTGCAAAGAAATGAAGAACATTTTAGGGCTGTCAAACCCTAAGGGGTTCAAGAACTCCTATTTCTAAAATGAAGTGTTATATTTATAGGGGTAAAGTGTGGGCAAAATACATTTTTCCCAAAATGGCCAAATATGGCCTGACCACTGATGCTGGAAAATGGCACCGTGGATGCCGCATTGATGGCACGTTGACTGGGCGTCAACGGCATGTCGATTAGGCGTTGATTGCGCATCGATCAGTGGTTGTGCTTTGTGAGTCCGAGTCGTATTTTTTATCAAATCAAGCCAGTTGTGATCCTCGCTAACACTCTTAGGCTTGATCGAATACCCTAAAACAAATAAAAGCAAAATAACATAAAAATCTATAAAAAGTAAGAGAGGAATACAAAAGTATTAAAATGAAGAAAAATATTACGAAAATGTAAAATAAGGAAGAATGGGGCAAAATAAGACTAAAACCCGACTAAAGCACACATGAAAAGACACAAAAACATACGAGAATCACACACAAATATGTACAAATCAACTGCTTCATAGAGTTTAATAGTGAGCATACCGCAGTCAATATCTTGCCCAGAATTCATACTATTTTATTCGAGTATGGTTTAGTTAACAAATTATTTTTAATTTTATTTGATAATATCACCGATAATACTGATAGTTTAAAGTCTCTCAAAGCATTTTGTCAACCTTCTATTGGTGGTTAATTTTTTTTTTATATTAGATGCATTTATCATATTTGAAATTTATGTGTTCGAGATGGTTGAACTACTTGAAAAATGAAATAATATCGATTAGGAGTGCAATGTTATTAATTTCAAGATAACCCAATATTGGAAAAATGTGGCACAAATATTTCAAAAACATGAATGCATTATTAAATTGTTGACAATATGGGTAAAACACTTTAGCATCAGTTTAGATGTTTTTTAATTTCTAAAATTCTAAATCTGGTTTATCAATGTGAAAGTTTAGAACATTTTCTTCCCACATATTATATTGTATCAGGGCCTTTATAGAAACTTTGAAGCTTGAGTTCCTAATCCCTCAACTTGTGTTCACAATTCTAGACAATCTTTATCTTATATTTTGCATGAATATTCCCATTTCCCTTATGCGAGTTTGAATGTTGGTACTAGTAGTAGTAGTACTACTTATTATATAAGACCATTTTTTTCCGACCCTCGTGAAACTCTAGCCCTATATTTGTCATTTGTGGAGGATACTATGCGAGAGCGATAAAGGGCTAGTTCAAGTCTATCTCCATACTTGAACGCTTATTTAGGTACTTTTGATTCGGGAACTATCCCCAAAAAACCTGATGGTACTAACAATCTTGTGCAATGGTGGTGAAGTGTAGCTTTTGGTGGTTTTAGAAATAAAAGGTTCTTTTGACTTGGTATTATCGGAGATCAATGCAATTGAAGAAGTCAATGTGTTTCAAGCTTGGAAAATAAAAAGAAAATGAAAATAAAGCAATTGAACTATCTAAACTACACTAGAAATTGAAATAACAAGTTGGTCGGATGCCTCGGTCGTATGCCTTAATATGAAATGCAAGCAAAATCGAAAATGTAGCAAGAACAAGCAATGTTTCACCAAGTACAAGCATGCAAGCACAAGGTAAAACTATGCATAAAAACTTAAATAATGCAAATTAGCAAAAATTGAAAGCATGGATGGAAAGAGAAAGGAAAGTTGACATGAAAGTTTAAAACTTTATGAAAAATAACAAGCAACAAAGAGTAGATCTAAGATTCAACCTAAAACTATGCATGAAAATAAGATTCAAAATAAAGCATGTGAAGAACTCAAAATCAAGACGATCCAAGACCCGATCTATGATCTTGATGTGTCACTCATCTGGATTCCATGTCCAATTCTTAAGATCTAACATGAATTCAAGGTGCTAAGACAAAAAGCATAAAATGAAGAAAAATGCATGAAACATATGAAATTGCGTGAAATTAAACGATCTATGACTCGATCTATGATCTAGATGTGTCACTCAACTAGATTCCATAGCCACTTGTAAGCTCACACTTGACCATCCCCAGACCAAAATACTTCAAAATACCTAAATTAAAAAATAAAATTAATTAATTAAACCCATTAATCCATATTAAGTATAAAATTAAAGAGAAACATGAAAAACAACAAAACTAGAAAACAAACGAAAAACCTAATAAAACTCGACTCAAACCACTAAAAATAACACTAAACCCTAATTAAAAACATGAGAAAAATACCATAATTACATGCAAAACAACCACCCCACACTTATTGGTTTGTTCATCCTCAAACAACGAAAAGAATAAAGAATGTAAATGCAATGAACATCATGTAAAAAGAATAATCATTGTGCTTATCCTTATTAATATGATGGGATTATCAACATAGACTCGCTATCGTCAAGCACTGCTCGTATTACTTTTTCTCAAATGCAAGCCAAGTCGATGGTTCCTCTCAATAGAAATTTTAGGGGTGTTCGCTCAATTCGCTCAAGTGTTTGATATGGGACATGTATACGCTCAAGTCGAACACTGCATGCACCTCGTCAAGATTTCACAAATCGGACGCTCAAAATTTCTCATAGTACATGATCAAACAAGAATCGAAAGAGGTCTTTATTTTGGGTTGTAGTATGGAACTTTTGGATATAGTGGCTAACACACGATCAAACATGATCAATAACACACAAAATCCTAATTTCTAAAACTCAAAGCTTATAATCGCTTCACCTTTCCCAATTTGCCAAACTTTCATTCGAAACCCTTTCGTTCACTCACTTTCCCGACTTTTATTTCACAACACTTAGAAGCTTTTTGAATTTGCTTCTTTTTTCTAAACTTAGACTTTTTGAATTAGGCTTTTCACTTGAGCGCACGCTTTATCACTTTTCGTGATTTGTGTTGGATTTTTTATTATTTTTTGTATTTTTGTATAAGCAACTCAAAACCCGAAACCCACAATAGATTTCCCTCACATTTCTTGCCAACTAGCAACATACCCTCTCACCTCATAATTTATGAAGATACAAGAGCTAAAATCGAGCTCGGCTAACAAGAAATGGGATAACGCTCAAGGGGGCTTGTTTAGGATTTTTAAAGTAGATTAAATATATGGATATGTCGGGAACAAGGGTAATATATGTGCCTCGAGGTCATTTTCGAATTCAATCATGTACGATCAAAATCAAACCTCCTCAATGCAATTTCTTTAAAACGTGCAAGCAATCCGATAAATCGCACAAGGCTACTCACTAGTTTGCACCGAATTTGGGAGCGAAATTGAAAGAGCTTTTAGAGTTTTACAATCTTTTCACGAGAAGATGTTGATTATATATATATATATATATATATATATATATATATATAGTAATATATATATATATATATATATATATATATATATATATATATGTGTGTGTGTGTGTGTTGTGTGTGTGTGTGTGTGTGTGTGTGAGGGTTTTGGACGAAGCACAAAAATTCAACCCCTCACACAAGAGGTCATAAACATGGAAAAACTCGATAAGTAAACTATTCAAACCATCAAGTATGTGGAATTGTTCAACAATGTAATAAAGACACAAACGACACAAAAATCGACTCAACCATATAAATGCGCAAATAGTAAGCATCACTTCGCCAAGGCTCGAGTTAAGAACAACAAAACATGCTTGATAAAAACTGGGACCTTAACCACCTACTTACCCCACACTTAAACCATGCATTACCCGCATTTTAATGAAAACCAAGTAAAAGGAGGGGGAATAGAATCTTCCTTAACCGAGCGAGTTTTGGTCGAGCTCGGTGGGGTCCACTTAGGCATCTAAGCAATCCAAGCAAAAATCGAGTATGGCTAGTAACTTCCGGCTTCATGAACGCTACTCACTTATCCAATCGCCCAAGGTTAAAGTCGAAAAACCAAACCTAGAAAAGAAAATCACATAAAATTCAAAAATACAAGAAAATATGTACATAAACCCAAACAAAATGAAACTAAAGACCAAAAAGGACCAAAAGACAACTCGAAAGTATATTTTTTTTAGTTTTTAATTTTTCAAATGTTTTTGGATTTTCATTTTAAGAAGAAAGAAAGAGAAATAAAAGAAATAAATGAGAAGAACTTGGGTTGCCTCCCAAGAAGCGCTTGTTTTATGTCATTAGCTCGACGTACTCCCTTTTTGATCAAGGTGGGAAGTTAATGGGAGGGTCCACCAACACAATCTTCTCCTTGTCGGGAGGATCCACTCTTTGGAACGTCCTTGGCGCATTGCATAGCTCAATTAAGATCCGCCAAATAGTAAACATTCCAAATGGGCACTTGAAGCTTGTCTCGGCTAGGTCCTCGGGTGGAATGGTGGTTTGGAAGTGCCCCGACGATTCATCAAGGAAGCAAAAGGAATATTGGCCGGCTAGCTTGTTCAATCTTTTATCGAAAAATGGGAAAGGGAAATGATCTCTCTTGGTAGCCACTTTCAACTTCTTAGAATCGATCAACGTCCTCCAACCCATTGTAGCCCTCGTGGCCAACAACCCTCCTTCTTCATCCTCAAGAACTAATAAGTCACTCGTCTTGGGCACCAAGTCAATGGGCTTCACCCACTCGCTGTTGGACATCACGAACATCAAGCCCTCCAATAACAACCTCCACGTCTCGGCTCTCCCCATTTCATCAAAACTCGAACTCAAAGGGATAACTCCCTCAATCACTCCGGGTCTCCACTCAATAGCACCCTTAAGAATTGTAAACTCTTCAACCATCCTCTCCTCCTTTTCCTCTCGATGCGAATTTTCAAGGATGGTAATTGACTTGCTCTCCTCATCCTCCTCAAATAATCGTCTATTTCTCCAAGCTTATCATCAATAACTCCCACCTCCCCCTCTAAAAATTTGTCGTTGCCCCCAATGACACATCGAGAATCATCTTCACACAAACATGGGGCACATAGAGGCTCAACGGGCTCATTATTAAGAATAAGAGGCTCATCATCCTCACAACACTCCTCAATATCGACATCCCGAACTATATCTTCCTCAATGCTCCTATCATCCAAACAACTCATAAGGATCGGGAGAAGATGTTCGATCGGGAAGAAGGGATACGGAAGATGCTATAGGTGTGGGGCCACTTGGGACAATGAAGCTCCCACCTCCAAACAACTCATAAGTATCGAGAGGAGGGGCACTATTATTGGTACCAATGTAAATTGGCCTCAAAAATGGTCTATTAACATCCGCCATGGTACGGATGGGGGGGCCACTTGCGACAACGGATCTCCCTCCTCCAAACAACTCATACGGATCGGGCTTTGGAGCACTATTGACGGCACCACCATAACTCGCACCTCCACCATAAGCATTAAAATACACATTCGGAGCATGATTGAAATTAAGCGCATGAGAGTCTCCATACGGGCCGAGATTCGGAGTTGGCATGTTCGGAAATTGATTAGGTGAAACTTAACCCCCATACGGACCGGGTGTCGAAGTTTGCATATTCGGATAAGGATTTGAAGTACCATACCCTCCAGAAGAACCATTCATACCCACGACGCCACCAAACTCAACATGGTTTGCACCATGCCCTCCCATGTTGCGTTGCCCATAGCCGAATCCACCATTGGCAACGTGGTTTGCACCATGCCCTCCCACATTGCCAAGGCCATTATACATCAATCCAGTCCCGACATGGTTTGCACCATGCCCTCCCATGTCGGGAATATATCCACCAAAGCTAGAATTACCTAACATACTTAACAAAAACGTCAAATAACAAAGCAAGCTAAAAACACCAAGAAACAACAATTAAATTGAAAGCCTTAACCAAGACGAGTCGCAACGGCGCCATTTTGAAGTGTAGCTTTTGGTGGTTTTAGAAATAAAAGGTTCTTTTGGCTTGGTATCATCGGAGATCGGTCCAATTGAAGAAGTCAATGTGTTTCAAGCTTGGAAAATAAAAGGAAAATGAAAATAAAGCAATTAACCTATCTAAACTACACTAGAAATTGAAATAACAAGTTGGTCAGATGCCTCGGCCGTATACCTTAATATGAAAATGCAAGCAAAATCGAGAATTTAGCAAGAACAAGCAATGTTTCACCAAGTACAAGCATGCAAGCACAAGGTAAAATTATGCATAAAAACTCAAATATTGCAAATTAGCAAAAATTGAAAGCATGGATAGAAAGAGAAAGGAAAGTTGACATGAAAGTTTAAAACTTTATGAATAATAAAAAGCAACAAAGAGTAGATCTAAGATTCAACCTAAAACTATGCATGAAAATAAGATTCAAAATAAAGCATGTGAAGAACTCAAAATCAAGACGATCCAAGACCCGATCTATGATCTTGATGTGTCACTCATCTGGATTCCATGTCCAATTCTTAAGATCTAACATGAATTCAAGGTGCTAAGACAAAAAGCATAAAATGAAGAAAAATGCATGAAACATATGAAATTGCGTGAAATTAAACGATCTATGACTCGATCTATGATCTAGATGTGTCACTCAACTAGATTCCATAGCCAATTCACAAGATCGAGAAACAATTCTAATATCTAAGGCAAAAAGCATAAAATAAATGAAGAACAAAGCATGAAGTTAAAAGAAAGCTTACTAGAATTAAAGAGAGAATCCAAAAGCTTGATTAAAATTGCAAGGAGTTAAAAATCCAAGGGAGTACTTGAATCCTTCTTGAGCTTACAAACCCAAGGCAAAAACCTTGAAATTAAATCTAGAGAGAGAAAATAATCCCAAACCCAAGCTTGGGTTGGGAGGAGGTGTTTTTACAAAATGAGAGATAGGTCTATTTATACAAGGTAATTAGGGGTAAATTGGTCAATTATCACTTGTAAGCTTGGATGTCCTATGTTTGACCGATTTTGACCCAAAATGGTCATTCTATACCATTTGGGTCGAGTTGGGGCTCAATTGGCTCGGCAAATGTTTTGCAAAGTGGCTCGACAATGGGCCGAGTTGGCTCGGAGCGCCGGGCGGGGAGTGGTCCATACGCTGTCGGCAGCTGTCGGCAGGCGTGTGCGGGCATGGCCAGGCGGGCTCGGCAGGCGTGGGCACAGGCATCGGACAAATGCTCGGCAGGTGCGCGGCGGGAACTCGACAGGTGTGTGTGCGCAGTCGATCGACAGCTCTTAGCAGGACGGGCGTGGGCAAAAACACACTGTCGAGCAGTCGATCAACAGCTCTCGGCAGTTGATTCAGCAGCGCTCGATGCTCTCGGCAGCTGTGGCGCGCAGGCGTCGGCAGGCTCGGCAGGTGCTGTCGGACACTGGGTAACCCAGTGTCATAACTTGTACCTAGTGTCAGCTATAATACTTCAAATCGAGGCTCGATTTCGCCAAAAATCCACTTGTAAGCTCACACTTGACCATCCCCAGACCAAAATACTTCAAAATACCTAAATTAAAAAATAAAATTAATTAGTTAAACCCATTAATCCATATTAAGTATAAAGTCAAAGAGAAACACGAAAAACAACAAAATGAGAAAACAAATGAAAAAACCTAATAAAACTCGACTCAAAACCACTAAAAATGACACTAAACTCTAATTAAAAACACGAGAAAAACACCACAATTACATGCAAAACAGGTGGTTGAGAGTGTCTTCTATTTTTGATACACTTTCTAGGATTGCAAATGAATTTTTTGTCGTTCTTTCATCAATGGTTTTCGTTGAACAATCTTTTAGCGTCAGGGGCTATGTCTTGAACGAGCGACAATTTAAATTATCGCCTCACAATCTAGAATATCAAATGTTACAATGTGTGGGTTAAAGCTGTAAAACGCACCCAACAACCCAACTTCGACGAAGATGAAGAGAGCGACCCCCTATGATACCATATCGGGAAGCAACATTGATTGAAAGGACGAGCCTCCTCTACTATCCATTTCAGGAGCAAGGTAAGTTAAAGTAAGTATAAGAACTACATGAGTTTTCATTTTTTAACAAGGATACAAAAGCAAGTTAATTACAATATTGATAGTTAAATCTTTAATTCTAGCTTCTAATATTAGAGTTAAACTATTTTTTTTCTATTTTTTAATTCATTTTTTAAAATTCTTATTGGAAAATAATAAAAAAAAATCAAAAGATTGTATGTTACGTTCTGAACCGACGATTTTAACCATTTGTGCATGTAAGCAGTGCCAAAGCATAAAAAATGTGAGCATAAATTTGGCAATTTATTTGGTCCCACTATAATTTTCCTCGAACCTGTGACTTTCTATATTATTCCCCAAACTTTATCGAGTCGGACAGATCTCTTTTGCTTCCCCTCTCAAATTGAACTTTTTCTCTCTTCAAAACCCATATACCATAAATCTTTTTTCTAACGGCGATTGATAGGCAGGAAATTGTACGATATTTAATTGTTTAATTCCTATATTCTTATGTGCTTAATATTCTTATATATATATTTATTTATTTCTCGCATATTTATTATTACGAGTGGAGGAGCACCAATTTTGTATTTTTGATCTATTTTGCAGTATTTAGTGCTCAATTGAAATAATGATGATCGTCGGGTGGTTCGTGGATCAAAAACGGCGAAGAAAGGACGATTCTAGAAGGCTATCGCTAAGAGACAGCAGTTCAATGTCCAACTATTATAGAAATCTAGCGGCTGTTGACCTACCGCTAACGTCACCGACAGTCAGGAAACCGGTATAGAAAGTACAGGAAACAGTTATGGAAAGTGCCTAAACCGACATAGAAGGGGCGGAAAATCTATTTTTGGAAGGAAACTTGTTTCCAAGACATCTACACCTATAAATACCCCCCATAACCCTTCAAAAACGTCTTACACACAAATCCTAGGGTTCCTAGGCCCCAAAAGGAGTCTAAAACACCCAACCAACAAGGTAGCTTGAAGATTGAAGATCCATGACTCAAGATTCAAGATCTAAGCTTTCTTACCCTTCTTATCTTAGAATTATGCTTCTTCTATTTATTTTTATTTTGTTATTCCATGAACTCCATGAGTGAGTGATTATTTATTCTAGTTCTAGGGATGTTGAAACCTTCGTGAAACTATGTTCTAATTAATTTATGCAATATTGTCTTTCGTTCTTCATATGCGATTGTTTGTGTTGTTCTATTTCTGATTTATGATTGCTTAATTCATAATTTAGCTTGATCACCTTGATTAGGGATTGGCTCTCTATCGCTAGAATTAGGATTGCTTCCCGTGTAATTTTTGTGATTCCTATTTCGTTGATAGCAACTAATGATTGTGCATCGTTAGGGATAACACAACATAAGTTAAATAAACTGAACTTATGTGTTTATTGATTAGATTAACATATTTGCCCGGTTATTAATGATTTTGTTGGATTAAATCTGGAGAGCTTATTCTAGGTTATTCAAGAATTAGAATCAATTGAAGAGCTTACTTTAATTGAGTAAACATGAAGGTAAATTCGAGTAGCAGAGCTTATTGTTACTTAGGGTTTTTAGTCGTATATGAAGATTTGATTATGATATTGTGGTTGGTTGGATGAGTGGAACGAGGGTGAAAACTAACCTAGAACTAGAGCTTTATTATTATTGAATTCTCCATTATTCTACTTACGTGTTTTATTTGTTTCTTAATTATTTGCTTATCTTTTTTGTTATTTAGTTCTCTTAGATTAGTTCACAATTCTTACCCCGTTTGTTAGTTTAATAAAATACGATCTATCAGAATCTAAGCCACACTCCTCGTGGAATCGACCCTTACTTGTCGCTACTACTAGTTGGTAGAGAGAAGCTGAGGAAAAGTAAAATACGCTTGACGACGAGCGGCCAAATTTTGGCGCCATTGCCGGGGAGTGGCGTGTATTAAGTTGTGATTTTTACGTATTTATTATTTACATTTTTAAAATAAAAAAAAATATATTCAAAAAAAAATAATAATAATTAACATAAAATATTTCAAAATAAATAAAAATTGTTTTGGAATGGCAGCGTACTCTCACCAATTTTATTCTTATGATGCTAGGTATGGAATGGAGAGACAACCTTTTGAGATGGACGGATCGCGCTTTAATTATCAATTCCCACAATACTATCCCGAGCCATTGGTTGAACGAAATTCCGGACCATCGCTAGAGGATTTGGTGAAGGCAATGACGGCTAATACTTTGCGACCCCAGGAAGACAATGAGTGGGCTACGGAAAGGATCCCTCGGGTTCGACCATGCAGATTGTGCCATACATTCGATCATGTTTCCGATGACTACCCAACGCTACGAGCCAATATTAAAATGAAGGCCTATGGAGTGAGGCCTAAAAGGTGGCAAGAGGGAAGTTACGAGCCTTATTCTTACGATCCTTATCCTTACGAGCCAAGATAGGGGGACCCTCCAAATTTTCAAAGGGCACAAGATTTTTCGAAACAATATGATGACCGCCCCCACGTACAAGAAGCGTCCCCATCGCTCGTAAAGATGGTGAAAGCCATAGAATTGAACACCCTGCAGTTCCAACAAGAGAGGGCCGAGTACCAACATGACGCTTGGTCCCGTATGAAGAAGCTAGAAATTCAATGAGCCGAATGGCGGATCATATAAGTCAGTTAGACGTGCAGTTGGAGGAACAATCGTCGTTTAAATCTGAGGAGAATATGGAGGGTGTGAGTGCCGTTACGCTGCAAATTGAGAAGAAATTGGAAGTTCCGACGCCTGTGTTGGAGGATGAGTACGAGATGGAGGAAGGAGAAACGGGGCAGACACATGCTGACTACAGTCTGCCCGAACCTACAATTGATGTTCCTAATTCTATCATTTTTCCTATCAAAGCCGAGCCAAAGCCAAAGCCGTTGCCAGCATGGACCGTGTGCCAAGTGATGAAGGATTAGGAGATGCCTGTGTGAGATGAAGTTTTCGTGAAGGTGGCGACCGATGACCTTCCATACGTGGTGATGGACGAAACGATTTTTGATGAATCCTTATGAGAAGCCACCACAAAGTCGAAAGGATCCGGTTAAGCATCCAACGTTGAAAAGAGTGAGATTTGAGGAGGATGAAGTTATGGGGATTCCATTTACTTTAAGACCTCCACCAAAAACCCCATGGACTTGAGGGGTACCACGTCGAGCCGACGACGTTAAGAAAAGGCGCTTGTTGGGAGGCAACCCAATGTTTATGTTATTATTTTTCGATTTTATTTTTATTTTTCAGTTAAAAGGAGAGAAAGCTTGGTTGATGAATTTGGATGATTGGGCCTATCTTATCAAGGACGATTTTCGTGGTTGATTGGAACCGAGACCCCCCTCGACATTTACCCGGGTGATCTCTTTTCCCTTACTCTTCCCTTATAATTTATTATGATTTGCTTGTTCTTGCTTTGTGTTCGCTTGAGGACAAGCTAAGGTTTAAGTTTGGGGGAGTGGGAATTAATTGTTTATAATGCATATGGGCTGAATTTTTAAAAATTCTGAAATTTTTGCAATTAAATTTCGGGAGTTGAATTAATAATGGTTAAAAGTACTCACTTGAATTGCTTAGATGAATTATGTTTCGGTTAAATTCTTTAGTTGTCATTTGATTTAGGGGTCAATGGTACGCATGTTCGTACTTTTGTGATTCATTTGTGGGGCGTCAATTCTAGATTATTGCATTGTTGATGTGTCCTTGTGGTTGCCGTACTCAATATGAGTTTGTGTGGGGCCTTGAAGTTGGCGGTTGTGTGAAATTATCTCGTCAGTCGAAACAGAAGTCAAATAAAGTCCGGTTGGAGTATACCGGCATGGCGTAAGTAGAAAATTGAATAATAAAAAAAAGAATCGAGGTGCCGAAACAGCTGCCTATCCGTGTATCAAGTGCAATTCGCAAACATTACGGGCGAAATCCAATGAAGACAAGCTAGTAGCTCAACACATTCATGCACATATTCAAGTGGCGCATCATATAATCGAATTTTCAATGAAGAGGAGGAGAAACTCAACAAATCAAACACTTAATCAAGACGATCCTCCTATCCAGCGCCTTATCATCATTATCAAGTCAAGAACGGTAGTGCGGAGCTGCGAGCCTCAATTGAGAAAATAAATAAATAAATGGGTGGACGAGATATTTGATCCTGACCAGCAATGCATAGAGTCAAACCATCGAATAGCGAGGGGGCACCATAGTACATTGATGTGGCGTATATGAAAAGGGGTTACCTAACTGTTGTGGTCATATGAGTCAATACATGAAACGCTTGCGATTTCTATAAATATAATGGTGTCTAGAGTCCGGATGAGCTCATTTGGCCAATTCGAGTGACTTACTTATATTATATTGTGCTTAAATTCTATATGTGCTTGAGGAAAAGCAAGGTTTAAGTTTGGGGGAATTTGATAGGCGAGATATTGTACGATAATTAATGGTTTAATTACTATATTTTTATGTGCTTAATATTCTTATATATGTATATTTCTCGCATATTTATTATTACGAGTGGAGGAGCACCAATTTTGTATTTTTGATCTATTTTGCAGTATTTAGTGCTCAATTGAAGTAATGATGATCGTCGGGTGGTTCGTGGATCAAAAATGGCGAAGAAAGGACGATTCTAGAAGGCTATCGCTAAGAGACAGCAGTTCAGTGTCCAACCGTTATAGAAAGCTAGCGGTGGTTGACCTATCGCTAACATCACCGACAGTCAAGAAATTGGTACAGAAAGTGCAGGAAACAGTTATGGAAAGTGCCTAAAACCGACATAGAAGGTGCGGAAAACCTATTTTTGGAAGGAAACTTGTTTCCAAGACATCTACACCTATAAATACCCCCCATAACCCTTCAAAAACGTCTTACACACAAATCCTAGGGTTC